>NNCF01126470.1:136975-183280 GCA_002313205.1 Laupala kohalensis
ATTTGGCCATTGTGAGACATGAGTCGTTCTAATTTTTGTTCAATCGCATCTTGGCAAAGAAGGCTAAGATGACTTGCATTGAATATAATCATATATGCAAATCAGATAAAAAAAGGTAATACCAAATGAAACAACTTCTGCTTCTGTTCTACCAATCAAATTTAAGATAAAAATTCCATCTTCGAAAATACGATGAAAGATTAGACATTGTCACTAAAATAATTTCATGGAGGAATTCATTTATTTATATATTTATTAAAAGTTGGTTGGAACACTCAGAATTTTGCAGATCTTTAACAGGACAGACACATCTAATGAAAATTCAATGATAGTATGTCGGAGCTATTTCCCAGTGATTCTCACAGAAATACGTGTTTCTCATCTATGATTTGCGTGCGAGAAAATTGTTGAAAATGAGGCCATATCACGTAAAGAATTTGGGTTGCAATTTACGTAAATAACTTTAAGGAAAAGTTTCTTCTATGATTGTTTTTTTCTTCTTTTGTCTCAATTTGAGGAGACTAAGGGTCATTTATTATTGTTTCAACAAATGTCAGAACAGTTTTGTTGTAAGCTGCTCTAGCTTTTACATTTACTCCCGCAAGAATATATAAAATAGATCAAAATGCGGTTTTGTTATGTGCACTGAAGTTGAAGCAAGAAGTTGACCTCGTGGACAACAAATCTTTTATCGTTTAAAAACTTCTAAGTGATTCAAGAAGATTTAATAAACAAAGTTTTTATTTTTCCGCGTTTTTTCCTTTCCATTGAGGGATACCATCGGTTAAACCAATTAGAGTGCTAGGTCACATTTCCCAAAAGACGAAGTTCTACTTTCTCCCAAACTGGTCTTGCCCAAGAGATGCTGTATTTCACAAGTGTGTCAGTTAAAATTATTTTGCATTGTCTGATACTTTATTCTTTGTTCTACTTTACCTGAAGAGTTGATAAAGGTAGCAAATAACAAAATGGTTATAGGTTAATTGATAAACTTAGTTCTCGAAAAATAATAAAAACATACAATTGAAACACGAAATAAATTTGGATCTGCTGAATACAAAACTACTTTATGTAGTGTTGTCCTAGAGTGTCTTTTAAAAAAATTGTTCAACTTTACTTCCGGCTTTATATTTTTGAAAAAGTCTTCCCTCTGAAAATAAATGATTTTATTTTTTACTTATTTTTCACGTGCTTGTTGATATGTATGGTGTAACTTGACTTTCCGCATGACTTAATTTTCTCCATCTACGAACGTAATATTTGGATGTGGATCTTAGAACAAATGAATCGATCGTGAATGAAATGCTTCGCATCCATTTGTGATACCTAACGGCGTTGCGACACGAAATCGGTGGACGCCCTTAACAGTTTGGAAATTCCACTCTTTGTGCTATTTTGTACGAGGCGACCTTCGAAATGTGTTGCCTCTTGTGGCATTTCAGTTGTCTATCATGAGTGAATCTAGTTACGCTTTAACTTTTATTTGTCCTTATTATGTTCTATTGAAGTGGAAGTCAATTAGAAAACGTCCATTCTTGTAAAAGATCCAACTCGACATTGTATCGATTGAAAGTATGTATCAAATATGGAGTCCCATCTGTCTCTGATGTTTCTTTTATTTTCCTTTGCCGTTTTATTGAATTGATCCCTTACTTAGTTCCAGAACTTATCCTTTCTTAGTTACGTGGCTAATAATCCCCCACATTTTGACATTAAATTTATTTACTATAATATAAAATGAATACCTCCTGTTGAAATACGAATAACTAGAGAACTTGGAGAGATTGTTGTCCACCATGACTTACGAAATGCCGTGTACATGAATGTTTGCAGCGCCTTGCAGAGGTAGAAGGGGGAACCTCTCGACGAAGACCACCCGACACTCCATGGATAGCGTTCTTCAGTCGCTCAGAATGAACCGAGCTCGCCGCATGCACTCCAACACCGCTCCTTGCCTTGGTACACTCGACTTGCGAATACCATTGAAAAATCAACTAGGGTTTTTTCTGAGCATCAAATAGGACTATGGATTGCAAATTTGCCAGTGGTTACAGAAAGAAGTTTGTTTAAAATTATCCACGAGTACATCATACACCACAGAGACAATTTTAGTAAAAATTCAATTTATTGAAGGTTGAAGAAAGAAATAGCGATTAATCGAGAATATCCTGGTTTGACGAAGACGAGTAACCGACAGAATTTTCCGAGAGATAAGCAATCCAAGAGATTTTTGATATATGAAATACTTGGGTCCCATTATTAGTTCTTACATTGTCGTATGGAATTTGATTGAGTGTTGTGCGCCACGCAATCACTTCCTCTGAATGTGTGAATGACACTATTTAAAAGTCCATTCATGAGACGCATAGAAAGAGAATCTCAAGTTTCGAGGCATACATAAATGGAAATAATAAGTAAAGAATGTTGATATTCGGTGAAGTACTACAAGTGTAACCAAAGTCTATCAGTGAAGCTCTAGTTAAGTATAAATTGTTAAAGGATTTTATGGAGAAGGCAACTCACAAGTTGATATTTCTTGGTCCGAATAAGTGCGATCGTGTCAAAGTTTTGAAATATAGTTTGCCAACAGTGGTAGCGTAGTGGTAGAGTCTTCGCTCGGAAATACGTGAGTGGAAATCACCAGATTAGACACTTTCGAACTAAGTGAGTTTTCTAGCTGGTATTTCCCTCCCAAGTTCCTGACAAATATCGGGTTTATACGATTCCCCGGAAACTCATTCTCTTTGCCAATTTCTACGCTCAGTTCATGTAGAATTCTTGTATGGAAAATTGCAGGCCTGATGGTCTGATGGACTACGTCAATAGTGACATTAATCATTAATTTGTCACGTCGCTATGTGGTTAAATGCTATTATATGAGTTTGTGAACCGCCACATTGGAGAAATTTCAACCCACAACCAAGTATTCCCAACGGGATCGTCTCTTATGAGGAGAATATTTCCTCTGAGGCCTATAGGTTACCGCAACTTGAATGACAGTGATATACAACAATAACGTTATGAAATGGATAGCACATCAGGGTGTAAGGCTGCAGGTTCCGGGATGAATTCCCGGTCCTGTCTCACATTTTCATTCAATATAATATCATTAACCTGTTACCTCGCCATGTGGTTAACCGCTATTTAAGAGATTATGTTTGCCCATCATTATCAAGACACGGAATAAATAAAGAAAGAAAGAAACACATATATTTATTTATTACTATCCTGGTTATTTATTTATTACTACTTAGTCTGGAGATAGAAAAATTATAAGTGAGTGCGAATTCCAAGGTATTCGGATACTCATTATTGAATGCAATGGGGTATCTCGCCCGTATATCCGCTCCATTTCGCGACCTATGATTGAAGAACAAAGAGAGTAATTAGATTCAGCATACGGTGCTTACACTTCAGAATTAGAAATTGAATATTCAATGTATATATTTATTTCGTGCCTCAATGGGCCGATGTTGAGACCTTCAAGCGTCGTATTCCATATGTATTGGGAAAGAGATGTATGGTTGCCGGGGAGTCTGTATTACCCATCCAATATTGGTCTGGAGAAAGTGAGAGATAGCTCAGTTTGAAACCTCAGCCAATTCTGCAGAACCTTGCACGTGTGGTGTAACTACTGCTTGCTTCATTATGTCGAAAGATCTATCAATAGAGGAAGACAGTTCTCGAGTATGCCGACCTCTCGGAAAACGTTGCTGTTTTGAAAGCGAATCCTCGTTAAAGCAGCGTGACGATCATGATGAGCGATACATTATCGTTTTGGAGACTCCAGGGCGATCCGCGTCCATCGACCCCTTCGCACCGCCGTGCTCCTCCCTCCGTACCGCAGATGGCTCCGCGGTCCGTTTCCCGAACGATGAACCCGCCGGCGGTGACAGGGATCGCAAATGCTGCACCTCGTTCGTGGAGCGCTGCGTCGCGGCGGTCGGTGCGCGCTTCGCCACCAGCGACGACGGCGTCAGGGAATCTCACTGGGGCAGCGGGGGACTGTCCCCGGTCCTCGAGGTGCCTTCGAGCGGCACGCTCAGCCAGCCTCCCGTCGAGCTGTCTTCAACGACTTCCTCCTCCTCTGTGGTCAGCGAGCCCTGCGTTTCCTTCCCCGTCGTCGAAGACCAATCCGCACAAGAGCCGCTTCAGGCGACGACACCGTCTTCAACGACTTCGTCAGAGAATAACATGGTGCGCGAATGATGTGCGCAGGTCCATGGGCACTCAATCTCAGATTCCGATAGCAAAATTCGTACCTTCAGCATTAGTTTCTCTGGGTGGATTGAAGAAAAATATCTTTTTAGTCCGGATGGGCGCATTTGCTGACAAGTCTTAAAAAGATTTATGAGAATAAACGAATGGTAGTTTTGGAGTATTAGATATCTAGCCCTGCTCTTTTTGTATTGGGGCTCTAGGGCTCTAATGACATTGATGTTAGCGAGCCCTAGAACCCCAATAAAAATAAACAAATAAATTGATATCTAGGTGATGATGATATGATTGATGTAAAAGGTGAATGATTTAACCTATAACCTAGAAATACATTTAAAAAATTACAATTTGAACCATTTCGAGCCAAATATTGGGATATTGAAGAGTCGCGCGAATTACTATTTCTTTTTTCTTTTTTTTTTGAAATTACTCTAANTTTCGAGGAGAAATAATTTATCTCAAGTGTCGTTGATTCGATGACGAAGACTAATACTAAACCTAGTGCGGTCCTCGCAGCTTGAGGCCCCGTTCGTCACCGTGCATGCCGTGGGCGTCCCCGCCGCCTTGCGCTCACGCCTCTCGCACCACGTGCTCGGCGCTGCGCTGGCGTCATCCAGTCGCCACCACGCTCCCTCTTCGCAGTCCTCTAGCCCCTCTCATCACCTCTCTCACACCCTTGACGACACACTGAGCGTCGCCGGTCAGTCCTTGGTGTTGCTTTCAGGAAATTAGATCACTGTTTATGAAAATGGACGAAAATTTATAATGTTATACAGGAATCGTTGATGTCACGGGACACGGTATCTTTCAGGATTTTTTACCCCACTGACCCCCCGTGCCACGCTTCGTTTTTTTTTTGTTTTTGTGGGACTTAAGGACTCGTCAAGGTCATTAGAGCCCTTTCAAGGTTCGACACGATTACCAAACCCCTCCTTAACGAGACGTCACAAACAACCCACCCCCTCCCATTATAAACAGTTATTGTCCCCCTCCTATCATGACATGAAACACAGTTATTAAAGGAAAAAATATAATCATTTGTACACTTAAGAGTATTATAAAGTTCGACTGTGTTGCACGGAGAGAATTGTGCGTAAGGGAATAGAAGCCTTGTTTAAATTTCAGGGTAATTTGCCTCGATTGAGACAATTTTAAACGCCTATGATATCCCAAGTGTACCGAGACGCTTTCTAAAATACACCCGTCCCGTCCCCCCCGATTACGAACCGTCACGTTTCAACTAATCCCTCCTCCCTCCAAGACCATGACGTAATTTACGAAAGATTAATCTGGATGCAACATTATTCCAGCAGCGATTTTTAAATTAATTATGAAAATTAATAGTCGCGAAAACTTCCCATATATCCTAAATTTAAAAAATTCAGGTTAATTAAAATTTCCCAGTACAAATTTCACTATAAAACGTTTAGACAAAGACTCATCGTTTCGTCTTGTGGTTGGAGATGTCAT
Organism: Laupala kohalensis; assembly: GCA_002313205.1. Classification (NCBI taxonomy): domain Eukaryota; kingdom Metazoa; phylum Arthropoda; class Insecta; order Orthoptera; family Trigonidiidae; genus Laupala; species Laupala kohalensis. The sequence goes on from NNCF01126470.1 coordinate 142,664, forward strand.
TACATGCACCAGAGAAGGAGACTTCTGGCGCTTCCAACTCACTGATATACTTATCACCGGAAGTTGTGGTCAGATAACGCAGATGGCGTTTCGAACTCACATAGACTAGTAACACATCTCCTTTTACGTAGATAAAAGATAGATGTTGTTAAATCTAAAAGTCCACATCAGAGCGATGTTTGCTGATTACGTAGAACGATACATCATGTATAACGCAACATTGTAAACGATATAACTGGCATTCTTCATTTGCAAAATGTAAAAGCAACAATAATTGTTGTTTCCAGAGCGCGTCCTCGGACCTATGAAGCGCTCGCACCTTCATCGCAACGTATCTTCCCCGCACCTGAGCTCCGTCTCGGGGACCGACGATAACTCGGTCCACGTGCCCGGCGTCGCCTCCGTCATCAGCCTCGCCTCCATCTCCTCCTCCACCGATCTGGTCGGGGACCGCATGTGCGGCAAGAACCCTCCTCGGCGCCTGCAGCCCTGTTGGTTGCCCACGGAGAGGGCGTCGGCGGTGGTGGTGCCCGCTCTGGACAAGGGCTTGGGCGATAAGATGGCGGGTCCCAGCGTGTGCGCGTTGATCGCGCCTTCGACGACCATCGTGGCAACGGCGACGCCGGTGGGGAAGAGCTGTGGCAACGGGAAGGTGAAAGCCAAGGAGGTTTCCGGGGTGGTGGTCGCCGGCGCTGGCGGCGGAGGGGGCGACAAGGCGTCGTCGCTGACGTCGACGCGACGCCTCTGCGTGCCGCGTCTTCGCAAGCTACGTGGGTCGGTCGCCGCCGCGCGGTCCTCGTCCGATCGCAGGGTTCGTCTGCGCTGCGGCGGCGAGGCAAACACAAGTTAGCACCCGCGGGCGGAAGAAGGAGCGCACCAGCGACTCCCACGGCCAGATACCGCCGTCCGCGCGCCGCGGGACTCGTGCCGGACTACCTCACCAATTGGCTTTCTACTTTTGTTCCCACGAAAACCTAGGACCTTCGCAAACTCCAAGTTTCCGATATGGTTGCAATTAAATGTATTTGGACAATCAATGAAAATATGGGTATATGTTTGGCAATTTCGTAAGATGGTTACTACTGATGGTTCTCCGTTGAATCGCATTCTTCTAAAGAAACAGGTTTTTTTTGTCAAAATTTTTTTGATATGAAGGATATCCAATTCGATGATGACAAAATTGTGTTACGAGAGTCAAGAAAATATAAGGGCACGCTTATAAAACGATGTTAAAATTAAATAAAAGATTTCGTAAATTATATAAAAGGATTAGAGTTCATTGGATGACTCACTGAGAAAAACTATGGATGTGAATACATTAGGATCCAAATTCAGAGGAACAGAATGATTTCTACAGAATTTTATATACGACATTCCGACCCTATAAGGTCTGTATGTGACATCGAGACGTTAGTTTGATTATGTAAAGGTTTGGAACAATTCTCATCTTATATTCAAACCTGGACTCTCCTTGTGAGAATAACCATTAGTTTACATGAATATCATTAACTTAAAATGTGCGCTGGTGTATAAAGTGGGTAAAAATGATGCCCTAAGAATATTAATCTGAGTATAAGAAGGTCTCATTGAAATTAGTAATAAAGATAAAAGAACAGAAATCAAATATTCGGCACGGGTCCCGCGAGTGTTGACTGGCGTTAGCCTAGACAGTGTCAATTTTAATTACCTTAATATAATTATGCGTATATAATTTTCAAATGGCACTCCAAGAAAAAAATATGAAGAAACGTGTGCGTCACAATGTATTCTCTTCTGGACGAAAAATATCGATGGCGCCCCAAAATGATACTTTTTGTTTTAAGTTAACTTTGAGACAAAGAATAATATAATTGTTATACTCTATGGGATGATCATAAGTTGTACCTCCTCATTTATGAACCTAGTTAATGTATGTTCTAGTAAACAAAAATTACAAAGAAAATAAGATTTTTAATTAAAAAATTAAAAAAAATTGTTTGGAGAATTGTGTTGTAGCAATTTTACAACTAATTTACGAGCACAAACCATTATGTACAATTTTGATAAAAGTACAATAATCAATTCAATGGAATTGGATTGTCATTGTTTTCAAAGCTAATCAAAAAACATACAATTTACTTTATTTTAAAATTATGAAGTTTGATTTCTCCAAATCCGAAATAATATATTTTAAGTATTATTTTAAAGAAATTCGAAAGATTTTTTCCAAAATCCATGTATGTTTTACACCGAAGTGCGAATCACTTAAAACTTTATGAATAACAACACTACCTCAGATTTTCAGAAACAATTTTTTTTCAACATGTGATTTAAAGAGAATTTTAAAAATCAAGTAAGTTTCTTGTTCAAATGTTCTTTGTATATTTGTTTCGTGGCTGACACATGCATTGTCTTTGATCCTAGATTCATTATCCATTGTCCTCCTTACGATTCACAGGTAAAACTGACCCTTCCACCGTTTTTAGTATGTATGAAAGTAAAGCACTGGGAGATAAGTCTGCTCTTTATGATGAAAATATTTTTATTTCCTTCAGATAATATACCTGAAACTTGGTACTCTATAAACGCACTATGTGGGCATACCACTCAGTATCTTTGCTATCTCGTCTCCGGTTATGCTTTCACTTTCGAGAGGTTGGTAAAGCATAATCTGTTTCTCCGGTTCTTCCAGACTGAGCTCAAGCACATAGTAATTGTTTGTCCGCAGACTCTTCCCTCGCACTCCAAAGTAGCGCTTCGGCGTTACGGCGTCGGCGCGATGCGCACCGCCTTAGTCGGCTGGAGAAGAAGTTCCCAGAGAGGGCACGGGACAGCGGCGGCGGCGGCGAAGCAGGCCTGTCGGCGAGGACGGATGGCGGAGCTAGCGGTCCTGGGTCGTCGGGGCTCATCATTGGGCCCGGCGCGCAGCAAGCGGGGCCTTACTCTGGAGGCCCAGGGGTACGGGTTCGTTTGTTTCTTCGCGTTATTAAGCTAGGTCCATACGGATGATAGGCCCCTGCCGTCGAAGTGAATCAGTCCACGTCCTGACGGTGGGATGCAGAGTATTTCTTTTCTTTTACTTTCCTTTGCCCTATATTTCTAGTTTTCACTTTTATTGCTTTTATCTCCTGTTCTGACCTTCTCTGTGTGCTAAACGCTCACCCATGTGTTTGCCGTGCATGGCGGCCCGTGAAGGGAATGAGAATCGTGGTGAGTTGAGGAACTGCTGCGTGCATTCTTAAGATGCGCCCCAATACGCTCGCTTTGGCCTCGACCTCTTCTAGACGGGCGATCGGGGGCTAACCCACCCCCGACCAATCGGCTCGGACTAGGTCTTCGACTAAACTCCAGGGTGAGAGGGGGCGCGGAGGGGTCCTTCCCGCTGGTTGGCGGCGTTGGAGTAACCCTGCTTAAAGAACCCTGCGTGTCCCCGATATATCCCCGTGTCAACCCTGGCACCCCAGTGGGGTGTCCCCTTGATGGACTCCATGGTGGGTGGGGAACATGGGGTTGAAATTTAAATCAAATACGCATGGAAACTAATGCCCCCCAACCTGTCCCTCTCTTGTCGCTCCCCCTTTCTTTCCTCTTCCTCTAGGAAGAGGCGACTTGTTGGTGAAACTGTTAATCTCAACAGTTTTTTGTAATGATAGCGACAGGCCCACAAATCCTCGCTTCCTTTTAAGTTTTAAAACACTTTTGCTAGAAGGCAAAACGTTTAAGTTCGTAAGTGCCTGTCGCCTTGCTAAGTGATCGATGAAGGAATTCGTGCGCCAGCGGACTGGAGATATTCTGTTGGAAGCTCGTACAGACAAACAGATAGAGACCATTTTGGCATTAAATGAAATTTTTGGCTTTAAAATAAAAACTTCTACCCACCCCAGCCTGAACATGTGCAAAGGAGTCGTCAATCACGGCGACTTTGCACATGAGTCTGATGAAGATCTCAAGGCCTTCTTTGAGCCCGAAGGCGTGGTAAATGTCCATAGAATCAAGAGGAAGGTTCACGGAAAGTTAGTCCCCAATTCCACGCTAATCCTCACTTTCGATCGTCACTCTCTTCCAGAGATTACATCTTGTAGTTTTATTACCTTGCGTGTTCGTCAGTATGTGCCGAACCCTCTGCGGTGCTTTAAGTGTCACGAGTTTGGTCATTCTTTCGATCGATTCAAGTCGTCCTGCGATGTTTGCGTGACTTGCGGTCAGTCAGCACACAAGTCGTTACCTTGTTCGTTGCCCCCGTGCTGTGTGAATTGTAAGGAGGGTCACCCTTCCAATTCAAACTTATGTGGAATGTATCTAATGGAGAAAGATGTCCAAAGGATTCCAGTTACGGGTAGGATCTCTTTCCGTGAGGCTAGACGTCGCTATCTGATAAAACATCCCGTCAGCATGCTTCAAACGTTTGCGTCAATGGCAAACTCTTCGAAACAACCTAAAAACTCCTTTGTGTGTCAGGTGGTTTTCGAAGAAGTGCACAAACCAGAGTAGAGCGACTCTGGAAACCAGACATGTTTAGACAATCTTCCGGCTTCAAAGAAGAACTAATGAGGTGTAAAATAATTATACCATCCAAATACAACATTACTAAGTCAAAATTTACATGTTTCAACCTCTACCTCTACATCTGTTTACACACCTATTGACACTACCACCAAGCAACCAAAGTCTGCCGATTGACGATCCCCCTGACGTCCATCTCGGGCCACTTCTCGGCAGAGACCGTCTAACACAAAGATGTCCCGTAAACCTGACTTTAAAGTCAGCTTCAAATGTTGTTGGCTCATTTTCCTGTAGTCGCCGGCGCTCAAGGATCAAAAGTAGTGGACTTGTTATGTCCGCGAGTGATCACTCTAGGAGTGCTCACGGTGACTCTCCCGGGGAGGTCCACAGCTAGATCTGACTTTATAGTCGTCAACAAAAAGAAATCAAAACATCGCAGGAAGAGCAGATAAACTCCAGACCTTGGTTCTTCTTAACTGGAATCTGAATGATATTCATTTCCGTTCAGATGACCTTAAACTCTTATTGTCTTATCGTTCTTCTCTAATAGTGTGCCTTCAGGAAACACACTTCTTACCAATACACTCTCTGCACTCTCGTGGTTATACCTGTTATAGGTCGGACTTAAAAGACGCCCTACGGGCACACGGTGGAGTCGCTGTGCTCGTAGACGCTTCAGTCTATGCCAAAGAAGTCTCTATATCAAGCATCTTTCAGACCGTATGTATAAGGGTGAACCTACCATCCCTTACATTTAGGGCTTGTAATATTTATATATCCCCTGGGTATTCATTAGAGAAAAAGGTATTGCCGGTCTGATGACACAGTTGCCTTCCATATTTCTTATCGTCGGGGATTTCAATGCCCATAATTCGATATGGGTTCTTCACACAACTGCCCAAAGGGTGATATAATTGAAAAACTGTTAGATAGCCGAGATATAGTACTCCTTAACACGGACCACTCCACCCACTAATATACAGCTTCCCGATCTTTCTCGGTGCTGGATTTAGCCATCTGCATTTCCTCTCTTCCCCCATTCTTAGACTGTACAGTTCTTGACGATCAGTATGGGAGTCACCACTACCCTATTCTTATATCTTTTGCTCCTCGGTTTCACACCCCTCTCACTGGACATTGAAAAAAGCAGACTGGGATGTGTTTAAACGCAACATCAATCTTTGCGATGAGCCTTTAGCCGAAGTGGATGCTATGGCATCCCATTTCACCAACGCAGTTCTCAAAACCACCGATGTTGTCATCCCTAAATCATCACGTCGGTATTTCAAGTCCCGTTTTAAAGATCACGTCGGAATTTCTAATCCCATTTTAAATATCATGTCGGGGTCACCAATTTATTTTGACGGGGGTTAGTTAATTTATCATTTAAAAGTGCCTGAATAGTAATGATGATTATAAATAGCAATGCGTTTCATATTAAGGTTCCCCTACAAAATAAATAATAGAAAAGAGAAGGTAAAACTAAATACACTAAGCTACAAGAAATAAAGTACGCTTAGATTGAATTTAATAGGCACTGTTAGTTTAATATGCTCAGACTGAGAATGTGAAAAATATATAACAAACGTACATAAAATCATGAACGTAGTCACTCGGTCATAGGTCTCTTAACGCAGATGGTATGAATATAATCAGTACAATTCCTAATATGAAATTTATATTACTCACTGGTCGCGGTAGATTCCACACATGCAGTTTGTACATAGACTCCGTGGATATTGCGAGAGAGAGACACTAGAAAACAACACTTGCCTCGAATGGTAAATGAATAAGTTTAACGTCGAGTTTACTTGAGCACTGAATTTAACGTTGTGAGTGAACATGGGTATGGAACACACGTCCTAGAACGTAATGTCACTCTCGTAATAAAGAGTGGTAATGTAAAGTCACTCGCGACGAAGCGCGAGCGGGTGATGATACCCGTAGCGAGATTTACACTAGCTTGACAGCGGAATGCACGGTTGAGCGATGTGACCGATAGCAAAGTGCGCACTCGAATGATCTGACTCGTAGCGGGACGCGCTGTCGTGCGATGTGACCGGTAGCTAAGCTCGCACCAGAATGAGGATCCGGTCTCCAATCAATAAATCCCGTTGCTAGATTCTTAACAGTGGCCTAGGTCCCCTTGACATAATATAATAATTTGAGTTAGTGGGAGTTGTTTTCTGGAATATGCTGAAATGTCACTTGTTTGGAATATTCCGGAAGGTCACTATGTTCTGGAATCACTATGTAGCGCGTCGATACAACTACTCACAATCTAACACTCCTATCTCTTTTGGGTTCATCATGATAAAACAGTTCCCAGCTAAATTCCCGGAAAAAAATTTGTAGCTTTTCACATTTATGTCTGAAGAAAAGCGAATTCTCCTCCTATTCTCCTCATACTATCCCTAATATCACTTAACTCTTATTAACACCTCTATATGGGCCAAGTTGTTACTTAACCTAGCTAAGCGACCCATCTACTAACAATTGCCCTATCACAACCTCCCATCACCTATTGCCCCAGGTAGTTAAGCTTCAATAGCACGCGACATTTTCCGTTTACAAATGCTAAAATAAAATTTAAAAAATACATGTGATTGCACACTTTGTAAAACCACGTGGAGGTAAAGTATGAGGGTTATTTCATAAAGAATACACTGGTTGGCAACACTGCGGTGTGAAGAGTGCGTCAATAGGGATTGTCACGTCAGTTGCAGTTCAAAACTACATCAGTTCAGGAAATAGCACGTGTTTTTGTTTCATCGGCAGCGTGTTCTGTAGTTCTATGACGCGAGTTAGAAATGGAACCTGCATACTCAAACTAACTATGCTAGTGGATTACAAGTAAACCACTATTATTATTGTATTTGTAAATGGGAAATGTAGCGTGCTATTGAAATTTATCTACGTGGAGCGATAGAAGTTAGGAGTTGGGTGGTACGCTATTGTTAGTAGGTGGGCCGGTTCGCTAGGTATACCAACAACTTGGCCCATGTGGAGGGGTTAGTAGAAGAGTTAGTAGTCACAGCTATATGAACTGGGACATTAATGTGAAAAGCTACAAATTTTCTGACCCCATGGGGGATCGAGCCCAGGATGACTTGGTGATGAGCGACAACACTACCACCTACGCCACCGCTGGAGCTAAGCCACTTGTAAAATTGTACGAAACGCGAATAACGATATACTTTACCAACTTTTACCAACCACGGTGCGTGTGCGCGCGCAGATCGGGTGTAGTGGTGGGTCGTCCGTCGATCCTTGCGTTGGACGGTTCGACTGCAGCCGCGGCGTCCGCAGCGACAGCGACGGCGATGCTAAGCGCTGCGGCCCTGTCATGGCTCGTCGTCGAGCAGCTTCGCGGCTGCGCAGAAGCCTTCCGCGGGTTCCGCGCTTTCTGACGCGCTCGCTGCGCCGCGCGCAGCGTCTGCGCGGCAGTCGTTGGATGGTGGTGTCGGCCACGGACATCGTTCACCTCGTCAAGCAACAGAAGTCCATCGGAGGCGTGTCGCACATCATCCGTTGGGAGACGCAGGAATACGCGGCCAAGGTGGGTCTCAAACGATTTCCTTTTGGTGGGACGATGTACTGCGGTGTCTGGGGAGAGGCCGGAAGGTGGACTAAAGATCAAGGCAATTACCACACCGCACCCGATGCGTCAGTCGACCGAGTTTTCTAACTAAGACACTACATGCTAGTATCCATCTCTCCGCACCGACACGAGCCCGCGTCGCGCGCATCTAGATTCTGATGATTTTTTTACGATCTCGGCGACGGAAGTTCTCCCACTTTTTTCACAAGTTCTTGATGAAACTTACTATTAAATTAAAAGATAATTTCTGATCATCAGGTTGAAACGATCTTGTTACGCCAGAGCTTCAAATTCACTAACGGAGAAGTGTGGTTTCAGTTGCCCGTCAACGTCACTCGGCCGTCACGCGCATCGGATGCGGTGTGGGTGCGCTCCGGTGATGTGAGTCCCTACCTTTAGACCTTTAACTTTATTTAGTTTAGTCTCTTCAGATTTCTTTTGGATGTGAAGGTAGTTGAAACGTCGATTAATGGTTTCGGAAACAGATTCGGTGACTTGTATCTTATAAAAATATGTATGAAGAGAAGAAATTTTGCAATAAAAACATTTGCTAATATGATAAATACTATATATTATGTAATAAGATAATATAATAATACGTATCATCGATTATTATTGTAAAATATAACAAAACTTGTCCCACAGCCACAATTATTTAGACCATAGATTTCAATTCACACTATTACTAGGTATTTTTTGCACTCTATATATGTAATATAAGAGGCTAGATAGTGTTTCTAAATAATTTTCTTTGACTTTTTATTGTATTTTTTATTAAAACTTTATTTTTTGAAAATATTTGCTGAAACACATGTAAGTACCGCTTCCATTGCAATCTTCCACTTGTATTATTTCGAGAACTTTTTTCGAAGGGTTGCTCGCGTTAACTTCTACATGTCATCCAATGAAAAGAAGTGAAAGCAACCTTAGAAATGGCATGCTTTGTTTACTTTCAAGTCTAATTTATAAAGGTATAATACAAATATCTTTCGTCCAAAATACACTAGGGATAAACGGAAATTAAAAAATAAATAAATAGAAAGATTTCGGAAATCCTTAGTAAAACTCCTCGGTGCATTTTGTTTTGCAGGACGCTCAGAAGAGACGACAGAGGGGCCGCACGCCGACATCGACTCCCACTCCGACCCCTACGTCGACCCCTCCTTCGCGACGTCCTCGCACCCCCGCACAGCCCAGTACGACTACTTCCTCTCCGCCCACGCCACCCTTCACGCACACCCCGTCGACTCTGCGCACCCCTCTCACTCCACGCACGCCTACCACCCCGTCCACTCCGCCGGCGTACCTGCTTACACCCACGCTCTTTCCCTCGGACTACGGGCGCTCGGCGACGAGTCGGCGACTGGCGAGCGACGAGTCGACCACGCACCGGCTACCGGCCGCGCCGGAGAGCTCCGCCAGAAGACCCTGGAGCATGGTGAATATGATCTATCGCCGAACGCACGATTAAAATTGATACTCTTCCGGAAACATTTATAATAATCGAAGACCTTCGGGGGAAAAAAAAACAACTACGTCCAAAAAACAAAATTTTTCAGTAACTGAAAAATCAAGTTTCTCGTTCTACATTTTCTGTTCTAATGATCATTTCTTAATGTTTTTTATTTTGCATTATTAGGTTCATTAACCCCACGGCTAAAGATTTCGACAGAAATATATAATTTTATGGATGGCATAATTCAATTTTTCCGGAAGAAAGTTGGTAACTTGGTTGGTTTTACCCCCCATTTAATAGCCAAAATGGTACACCTGTTCGTTTCGTGGCATTCTTGATTCCCACCAGATCAGAAATTATTTTTTTAAATTTTATCTCGAAAAGGGGGTGAAAATGGGGGAAATGTTAAGATATAAGAGGGAAATGCTGTTTAAAAACATTTTTATAAATTTAGTGTATTAAAAAAATAGTTGAAAAAATAAGTATTACAATCTGTGTAGTTACAATGTGCTGATTGAATGTTACTAATCATTTTAATACAATAATCCTTGTGTTAAGATTATTAAAAATATAAAATTTGTTAGTTCTGAAGATTCCAAAACTGCGTTGTCCTCTGTTTCTTCCCATGCGTCCAAATACTTGCCATCAGAATGCAGTTGTTGCCCTCTGTATTTGGGGACTGTTTACAAAGTGGCCAGCTTTTGTTGCTGGAATTTCTCAAACATTTACAAGGTGTCAAAGGTCGCAATACTTAATATACTTCAATGGAAGGCATCATACAACGCCAGGGGTTCGGAAGAGTATGACATGTGCACCGGTCGTTTTGATTATTTTTTTTGCGTAGCTGCTGTTGAGCGATACACACCAAATAAGGTGTTTTTTTAATTAAAATAACCGAGATCCATCAGCATTGACAGTATGGGAAGGACTGGAATAAGTTGATTCTTCCCCGAAGGTCCCTTTCTTTTGCCGTGGGAGCCACAGGCATGTAGTACTCCTAAGTTAACATATGACCTTAAAGACTTACGACCTCTTCACGGACGAATACCATTCATCTTGTGCCTTTTTTAGACCACGACTTTCCGACTCAAGCCTAGATTCAAAACATTGTATTGTCGGGGCGACGGCGGCTTCCCACGTTAGAGGGGGAGAACCTCTAACATAGCTGAGGTAATTCGGCGATACCTAAAAATTGACACGGTGGATCTTTCTGGGGATCGTTCTCAGCATCAAAAAATACGTCGAATCCATATACCCGGGTCTCTTGTACGGAGAATTTTTTTGTGGGGCTGTGTTATCAAAGAGAATTAAAATTGTCAGAGTAGCCAATTGATAGTCCAAAGACTCGGATCCTTGTGGAGACAGAACACTTCACTCAACCGAAAGAAAGCATTCATGCGACAATGACCACACATTGCGCTTCCGTGATCTGCAAATGGATTGTAGGATCTTGGTTTTGATGGCATTGAATTGACCCATGGGCTCCTTCTCCTATAACTTATATGAAACGATGAAACTCCAATTTGCACGAGACATGAATGGGATGATTTCATCTATTGTCGTAATACTGAAAATAATAGCATTAGATTCACTTATTATATTTATTTTCCTGGTAACAAGCGTCCACGAGAAAAATAAGAGATCCCAGGTAAGAGATTAGGATAAGACTATCAAGAAAATTCTGTCCCTTGTACAATTAATGCTTCGACTCCTTTATTTACAATTCACTTCCATTCTCAATTAAAGTGAAAAATTTGCCTTTTTTTATGTACGAGGTATAATTAAAGCAATTGAATTATTTGCTCCAGATGAAAATAACGCCTCTGATCTCTTCAGAAGTAACAAAATTCTTATTCGAAAAATAATATTCATTAATGTATCTTTTTATGTTTTATACAGCTTTTACTATCTTCTTCTTTCAATTTCAGCCAACATCTCTAAGAGCAAGCAGGAACTCTCCTAGCAACGAGGTAATTTGTATTTACATTTTCTTGCCAAATAAAAAGTCCTAATTTTCTACTAAGTAGACAAAAAAGTTAAAATACAGGAAAACGCCCAAATTTTTACTTGGTAGACTCGAATCGATTTGAAAACGGTCGTGATTATTTTCTGGATTTCACGTAAACCATAAGATATGGATAAAGAGAGGAAAGGTTCGATAGGACTACTATTAATGTATTTTTACGAGTCAAGAGTGAGGAAATTAGATTTCATACATTTTTTGTGGATAATATAAAATAATACGGTACTAGATATGTTTTGTTGCATTTGAAAGGTGTTTGAAATATCAATATCATTATGACAAGTACTCCTTTCGTATAGAGTGAAATTTCTTTGTAATTATCTCTTCAAGACCATTATATATACGTAACCATAATTTAAAGATACATCAATCAATTCAAAGAATTGAAAAGCTCCTCCCAAAAAAGACTTCAGATTTTCTCTATTATTGGGTTAGATTGAGGAAGCTGTCTCGACTCGTTTAAACATTTTAAGTGCGTCTTTGTCCACCCTATACTTTTTTGGCATTTTTCATTGTATTTCACTAAAACTACCATATATGTTTCATTTATTTCAGCAAATATACTCAAGATCCAATAAGAACTTAACACACAGCGAGGTAATTTAATCTTTATTTGTTTTATAAAAAAATAGAAATGAACTCATTTCTCTTTCTAGATAGTAACCATGTGATGTTTCAACAGTTACTTTTATTTTCTTAGAAAGAAAACATTCACATTCACTCATCACACTGAGTAACTTTTGAAGCATTATTTAATCGTAACTTCGTTCGAGAGCAAGTCAATATATAAGTCGCATACGTCAATTTCCCTTACACCGTTTTAAATTACGAGCGCATTATTTGTCAGCAGATGGTATGCTTGTCGTATAGGCTACGTGACATCTCGTAGACATGCAGTCAGTCAGAGACAGGCAGTGTACTATGGCGCTTGTGTTGTATGTGTGCGCCCGCCCTCACAAAGCAAGACCAACCGGGAGCTGTTACAAAAATTTCGTTGGAAACGCGTGGAACATCCACCGTCCAGTCCCGACTTAGTCCCCAATGATTTTCGTTTGTTTTTTGGCCTCTAAAATTCATTTGAGTGGCCGTCATTTTCAAACTGAGGATGCCGTAATCCAAGAGTTTACTCTTTGACTGAAACAGACACCGAAAGGCTTCTTTGCCACCAGCTTTCAAGAACTTGTAAAGAGATAGGATAAATGTCTGAATGTACAGAGTAATTATGTCCAAAAGTGAAATAAATATCAGGAAGTTACTTTGATTATTATTGCCTCTTATCCAGTCTTGTTACTTATTTATTGACTTACCAACGTAGTATTTAGTTGATTTATTCGAGATTTCATTACAATCTATTTTCATGTGACCAATTGAAAAAAAATTGAATACATTTAGAACAATTATCTTTCGCGTCGATTGAACTTGACCAATATTTTGTCTGATTATTATATTACGTTAATTTATTAAACAATATAATTTTACACGCCTTATATTCTACTGTAATGTCAGGAGCTTTTCCTCTTTGTAATTCAAGGTATTACATGAGCGCACTGTACGTTTTTTAAACAAATGCACAAAAAACTGTGCTTGTGAACTATATTGTTCCTTTACGCCTTGTGAAAGATTATTCTTTGATTTTCGTGATTCGATGAGACATTAATTCAACTAATTCCATATATTTGATTTATTAATTATTTTAGGAATACAATATTTTTAATTTATAAAATACTGAGGAATAAATTCAGCTGCGTGAAATTCCACAAACCTTTCATTACTATTTTATTTTTATTTCAGCCCATAGGCTCGAGAGTACATAAGAGCATAATAAACAGCGAGGTGAGTCTTCAATTTTTACTCTATAAATCACTAGATAAGCACGATTCACAAAATAAGAATTGAGTGAATTATTGTTTTAAGCAATCATGTCCCCACCATGCATGCCTGACCCCTGATATCTGCTTCTTCAAAAGGATGGGGAATAGTTTATCTTACCTGAAAAAAACAACAAACGCTATATTATTCTTAATTTATTCGAGTCAATTTTTTCACTTGAAAATTGGTATTCTGTCTTTATCATTACTTTGATTTAGAGACAACAAATTGGAAATAGCACAATTTATTACAAATCGACAATGCAAAGACGCTAATGCTTCGCAACTATTCTCCTATTCTCTGACGATTAGTTACCTTCAGGAATGATTGTTTTGTTTTTTTCCCTTTGCGTTCCTCACACCATCGGCAGAAACGCTGGCGAGTGAATGAGATGCTGTAGAATGTTAAATAGCTATTTACCGTCAATATGTCTTTTTTCAAAAACAAACTTGTGAGTTAAATATTAAGTATTATCATTAAAGAAGAAGGCGTCTATGTCTATGAACTTGTTTGTCCGGGACAAACCGAGACCAGGGTTCGACAACGACTTAGGTTGTATGACCCCGAAGAAGACCACAGTCAAGATAGCCGAAACGTTGGTAGTTTTATCTGCTAAGACGCGGTTTGTCCCGGACAAGCAAGTTCATACTAACTGCTGCCGCAAAAACCTACGTTTATATGCGTCTATGATTAATCGTTGTAAAACATACCTTGCAATGTATACTTTATATAGATTTTCTCCGTTTTCAAATAATTAACGTACTGTTATTTTTGTTTCAGTCCATGATCTCAAGATCAAACAAGATCTTCCTTAGCAGTGAGGTAACTTGTTTATTTATAAAAAATTTCTATCAAACTAAATAACGTTTCTTCTGAACCAAATATTTCTTTATCGATTTTTTATCAAAGCCTTAAGTATTCTACTTAGATTTTCTGACGTCCGAAGACTTTCAGTAACTTACTCGTGACATTTCATAAGCAAATGTTTATTCAATGTCACGTGAAACCGAAAGAGTGTTTGCAACGTCGTAGTATTATTTTGATTTTTTCCTCACAATCAAGTTCAATGTAAATGAAAGATAAAAGTAATTTATTTTTTCTACTTTCTAATTGCTAAAGAACCATTATATTAAAAAACTATATGATTCCCATTTATGCCAGTACTGTTAAGCTTTTAATTGTTATGTTTCGTCTCTATTTCAGCCCACAACGCCTAGACTAAACAAGAACGCCCTGAACAGCGAGGTACTTAAAATTGTTTCTAAACATTCTAAAACAAACACGCACCAGACTTCGCGAATATCACCGTCTTACAAACCATTCTAGTAAGTCCCGACTGTACCACACAAATACACGTCACATACACTAAGCAATAGGTAAAGTAAATACGTTTCTGATTTATTTCAATCGACGATAAACTCTTTTCATCATCAATATACGGTAGATAATTTTGTATATTCAATACATTACGTTTCTCTGCAAAAAACAACAACAGAAACATGCCATTCTGCTTATTAATTAAATAATTAAGGAACGATCAAAGATCTTAGAATAGCATCATTCTATGTTGCAGTTTCACCGATTTCTTGACGCGATTTCAATTCACATAACATTTCACTGATATAACGACAATTTTTTATTTTAAGATTTAATTATATTTTTTTGTTTCAGCCCACGCATCATAAGTCACATAAAAATCGTCTGAGCAATGAGGTAATTGAGTTATCTTAGAAGAAATCTCTAACTAGAGAGATTTCTGACAATACTATACAAACCTTGATCAAATCTTAATTTCCAACCACTTCTTCAAACTGTTTAGCTCTTTCATCTTCAAGCTGAAGACAGTGGGCAATGCAAGATAAACCCTCATGTCTCTTAGCTACAACAACCATATTTTTGTAGTATTTCTTTATTAAATTTGTGGCCTAACTTCTTTGCCTTTTACCTAACTACTTCACTCATTTCTTTTGGAATCCGGGCTACTATATATTGATATGTCTTACAGATTTCTGCTAACATTATTTAATACAATAAAATTAACTAAGGCAATCAAAATAGTAAGGAGGAAGTAATAAACCGCACATATTGCCATCTTCCAGAGCTCCAGGTTATATGTAATGTTTTTTTCATGCAATTAATTTCATTACTTGCAAAATGTCGTTTTTGCATTTCGTGACACTGGAGATATTACCAACTTGACGATATCCTTATTCTATCATCATAATTACTAAGTATAAAAGTTACATAGCATAAGCCTGAACGAGTAAATAATGTGTTCCACTTTAAAACCCCTATTATTCATAATTTCCATCTTAATACTTTCCTTGTACGAGTCCTTCATACTTCGACCGCAAGATATTTCTGTTATCTCATCTGTTTCGTTGGTGCAGAAATTTGTGGTCCCCAAATATCTTTCTTTCATCACCCAATACTAAATGCGCACCCGAGACAATGAATTATTTTCTATTTTATTTACCCTTTAAGACAGGTATGATAGTTTCTGTATTATGGGTGTTGAGCACTCGATATAAGAGTTTCGAGAGGTCAATAAAAACAACTCACTAACTTGCCAACGTTTTGGTCATTATTTAAAACCTTCAGATTCCTGTTTATATTATGAGCTCTGAAGGTGGTTTTAAATAAAAACCGAAACGCTGGCAAGTTAGTGAGGAGTTGTTTTTACTGACCAAGCCCTCGCGATACTGTGAAAATTATTATAGTCTGTTTCTGTTCCTTCAATGAAGAGCCTTTAAATTGATTCTACTTTGTTTCGTCCCAGATGGCTCGCAGGTTCTCGGAAGCCGTGCACCGAAGCATCGCGATCATTCAGCGCAGCATCCAACACACCATCCAGCGAAGTTTGGTTGAGAAGTGCATCGTGAAGAAGCCAACGACGGCAAGTGCATCCCCCAGCTCATCAGCGAAGTATGCCAACTCCAAGTGGCATCCTTGGGACTATCCGGGGAAAGGCGACTTAGACATCTTTGAACAGAAATCGGAATTCAACGAATGGAAGCGAGCGACTTCCACGTCTGCTTGCTCATGCCGAAGAGGCTCGTCCACTTCTGCGGAATACTTGGGGAAAGTCCCCAAAAAGACTGCGGTTCTTCATTCATTACAGAAGTGTTCGGCACACCCTCTAAAATCTTGTTGCAGCATTAATAAACTTATTCCAAAATCATCTGTGTCTGTCGAATTTCCGAGGATTGTTCAGAAGATTTTGGATTGTGTGAGCCAGCGACCTGCATCGGCACAATGTGGGAAGGTGGGGAATCCTTCGAATAAATCGAGAATTGGAGGTAATTCAAGAAGAGCGGAGATGATTCAAGAAAAGAGGGATATTAAGAAAGAAGGGAGACTGACAGAAGCGAAAGCGAAGCAGTCCGATTCCTCGCTTAGGGAGAAGTCGTGCAAAACTGATAAAGATAACATCAAGATTCTAAGTCACCCGAGACACGAAAGCGCTTTGAGCCGGAAAGTGCGGAGGCGAGCCGAGAACGAAGTCAGTATGATCCTACAGAAGACTCGGACTTACAAGACTCCTCCGCAATTCAGTGACGACAACGCCACAGACGAATCGAAGAGCTCGATCCACGAGCGATGCGAGAGGAGAAGAATGTTGATCGCAGTAAAGAGCTCTTCGCTTTTATCTTTTCTGGACGACGAAACATCTACGTCGTCCCGATCGACGAGGAATGCTTCCTTCGATATCGTGCCTTTGTTGCCGGAGAGAATTTTGAAGGAATCTCCGTCGACCACTTCTGAGTCGCAGTATCTCAGGACGAGCAGCGAAAGTAGCGAAGGAAGCTTCCTCACCCACGTACTCAACGACAAACGCGTCACTGCACCGGAATTCGACGCGAAGCCAAAACGCTATTCTACCAGTGTGATCAACTCAAAAGTCTCTTATCCTGCACCTTCGTGTCATCAAACGAGAGACAAGAGCCATCTTGTTTGTCGGAAACTTTCTTACCCTCCCGGAGTTTTGGGTCGTTCTTCAAAAATTTGCGTCATCATCAATAACTTGAAGAATCCTGTTGAATACCTCCAGTGCCAAATCCGCTTCACGAACACCCTGTGCCCTTCTGTGAGCGCGCTGGACGCGTTGCCTTCGCACGACGGCGAAGTGCAGGCACCAAGACCCGACGTGAACTTAAACATTAACTATAAAAAAACGAAAAAGGCCTGAACAAGGGGTAGTAAGACACTCTACAGATGTTGACCACTCGACTCCAACTAAGGGGGTTGTCAACCTCCTTAAATGTAAGAGATTATTTCTCCTAGATAATGAACTATTACTTTTCCAGGATTTTTATTATAAATTGGATATAAACTTTATGTATTGACTTTTTTATATATTGTAAAACTAAGACAACTTGAATAAAAAGTGCTTGAACATTTGGCTAAATTATTTCCACGAGATTTAAACCAACAGAATTGTTATTTTGGGTAATGAATTCGTGTCTCGTGTAACATCAATATCATACAATTTGTATACTAAGGAATACGTTCCCACGATCTTGGTAGAAATACTCGATACGACAAATTTGAAATTATAAAATCTTTCAAACAATTATTAATACTTTGGAAACTGATGTTCGCCTGCAAACGGAACGATGGAATCAAGTCTCGATTGAATTTTCTAAATTTTTGTTGTTGGATATATCTCTAATAGAAGGTGTAGATTTAAAACTGCGATATCAATGATTTTCTCATCTGTTAAATGCAATTACTAATTAAATGCCAAACACGTCCATGTCTGTACCCTGCTTTATGGTTTGTTGTGGAAAGTTTCAAGTATTAAATCATTGCTGATTTTGCAGAGAGAACTGCAAGAACACATAAAATGGTCCATTCTCAATTATATTATATATTACATTTACTTGTGAAACGCACGTTTCATGAAGCATCAAATTTAATGCGACCAAATTTCTTTTCTGAAAAATTAAGAATGATATTTGTGTGTTGAGGCAACAATGACACAGGATCTTCCTTTACGAGGGAAAAATGTGTTGAAACATTTTGTCTTGCACTTTTTGTTTCGTGTAGAAATCATTTACGAAAAGTTTCAAAAAATCAATTGGTTTAAATTTTTTTTTAAACGTATTCCACTTTTCTAACTCGTCTGAAGATACAGATAAGAGGATTACAAATTATTTTCATTCAGAAACTTGAGAAAAAACACATTTTACCGAGGCCTACCTCACTTTTTGTACTTTCGTTACATTTTCTTAAAATGGAGAATGAATTAGATGGATAAAATATAAGGTGCATTGCTTGTATGTGAACTGGAAAATTTCAAACGCTATTCAATGTCTGTGAATCAAATATTGGTATTTACCCAACTGTATAAATCATGAAAAATTATTTTCCTTAGTTCTTTTTCATCAATGTCATTGTTCCAAACAGACTTCAAATAGAAGCGCACATTTTTCATTTAGAGAATGTGTAATAGACTTTTCTAATATTTTTAATTCCGCTTGTGTGTCAATTCGGTAATATGTTTTTCTCAATTTTTGTATACAATAAAACAACCGAATCGGTCAAATAAACTTTATTTATCTTTTCATATAACTTCTACATAGAATGAAAATAACACGCATTCAAAATTTTGAAATTCCAAAGAATTAAATAATTTATTATAATCATTGTGCTCTCCTTAAAGATACACATGACTAAGCATCTCCCTCATCGATGACCAGCACCGATGTCCTCATTTCAAAGACCATAAAACCAATTCAGGAATCACATTATTTGACATGCATTCTGAAGTGTATCACGCAACTTGAACACTTTCGTAATCTAATTTTCAAGTATTATACATTAACCCTGAGGAACTAACATTGTTTCAATACAATTAACTTCCAACACACATTGAATACTGATTTAACTTCTGAACTGGATAAAATTAATTTATCGTTTCTGAATCAGGATAAAAACGCACAAATTCCCTCATTGAAAAGAGCTTCTTATTCTTATCAGTTGAGCTAAATAAGAGAACAAGAAACTGACACCAGGGGCGCAGCCAAGGGGTCGCAGGGAGGGGTATTCACCCCCACCCCGTGAAAACTCAAAATTCAAAATGAAAGTAAAATATAAAATAGACACGAATGTAATCCAAATTTTCCGGGACTAAATCACACGTGTGGTCAATAAATTCACACGCGTATCTAACTTACATTTTTTTAAATTCGTGATAACTAATGAAAAGTAAAGTTTTTTGACAAATTACCGTCCGCAACCCACACCGGTATGGTGAATTCCATGAGCTCTTGTATAATTGCTAGGAGTTTGTGTTACATAACAGCGCAGTTATTGCAGAGATGTGATTTTGCTCGTCCAAAAACATGGCTACGCCCTTGACTGATTCCTCTATCGTTGGAAGGATTGAGCTCATGATCCAGTGAACCCGTAACGTCGCATATCCTCCATCATGCGTTTCACCAAACTGCTGACATCGGGAAAGTCGGGTTTCCATCCCCAGTCCGCGCGCGCTTCGCTGTCGTCCAGGATCTGAGGCCAACTGTCCGCTGTGCACAGAGAGAATTCATTGTCAAGGACAGAAGTCAAGACTTCGCGGGATATTTGTGAATTCAACTTGGCAAGTAAGAAGTTTCGAGTAGGAAATATGTAATCATGAATGAAAATATAAACCTAGTCATAAAGGGTAACCGATTTGAAAAGAACTGTTTCACGCATTCTAATAATTCTATTACTTAAAACCGTTATTTTATCGCCCTTGAGCTTAATGTAACATTTTAACTCTTAACGAGACGTTCGGTGCTGCAGCACGTTCGAGGTGATTTCTGGGGCCACACGACCCTCATAAAATATATTAATTAGATACTCATAAAATATATTTGTATTAGTGTGCATTATATATATGATAAAGGGATATTTCTTAGAAACTTTTTCTGATTAATTTCGTGTCACGGCAAAAATTATCTTTTGTAGATGCTAACTGAGAAGGATAATTGTGATAAAATACTGCTTTATTTCATGGAATAGGTGAAATTTACCACTTATCATATTTTGTAGATGCTAACTGAGAAGGATAATTGTGATAAAATACTGCTTTATTTCATGGAATAGGTGAAATTTACCACTTATCATATTTTACCCAATTAAACTGTTGTAACTGGCTTGTGAGAAGCTAATATTTCGTGGGGGTCGCGCGGTCCACATGATACCAGTTACGCATATCAAATTTATGATACCAGGAAAGGATAAATTTGTTGTAAATGATGTTTTATGTCCACTCTTCTGGAGATAAATTATATAGATTGTCAACCTGAGTTTTTGCAGGCAATTTAATTTTGAATAAAAATTAAGATAGATTCATTCGTCACAATTCAGAAAGTAATTTGTATAATAACCACTTGTTATATGTAAAGCAAACACTACGTCGGTGGGTGTGCCAGTTGAATGCTAGCGAGCACTGGGGGATGTAGACGGTTTTACAACACAAATTTTATAAATATTACCTTTAAATAAAATATAGTCGAATAAATAATTAACTCTCGACGTCGAATAAATCTCGTATTATTAATAACAATAACAATTATGTATTAAAGTTATTAATATGGTATTATTAAATTTATTAGTATGGTATTATTCATTTTATTAATCTAGTATTATTCATTTTATAACCTGGAATTATTAATAATAACAATTATATTATTAATAAGAATAAAAATTATAACTAATAACAATTATTAAACTGGTAACAATTTTACGAAATATGCACTTTACCATCTTCAATTTTATCACTCAAGAGTTCAGATCCGATAGGGGGTGGGCCCCCTTACCCCCCTCACCATAGATACGCCACTGCAAGCGAGTGGCCGATTCCCATGAGTACTCGTACATACGGATAAAGAAGAAAGGAAGACTCCTTAACTAAGTACTAGTTTAAGGGTTAATGCCATTGTTACGTAATAATTAATGGGGAAAAAATAATTAATGGGAGTAAGAAGTATCATTGCCTGTGCATTATGAAAGTGTTAAATAATGGCAATATTTGAGTAATGTAATTCATGGACGGTCCGCAAACAAACATTAATCAGTTCATCACAGTGCAAAGACCGTATTTCGCCAAATTCGGCAGTTTTTATTGACAAACTTCCATCTTAAACAGAAAAGTCTCGAAGAAATGGAGAAGAAGGTCAGAACTCCCCAGAAAGTAAAACCAGCTCTGCCAGGGACAGACCTCGATTTTAATATTTCGAGACTTAGAACCTTAAACGGACGAACAGTATATATTTTTTNTCTCGTTTAAAGTCGTTGTCAGATGGTACAAATGGAATAAAAAGTCGAAACATTGTGAGCTTTTAATCACAAAAAATATAAAACTGTTCGTCCGTTTAAGGTTCTAAGTCTCGAAATATTTATTTGATTTGATTATATAACGGACGTTAATTAAAGTAGAATTTAATATTCAACCTTAAAATCCGATTTCTTACCAATGGCTTGTCGACTGTCCGGTCTGTATGTGACGCTGATGGCTGACACATGGGGAGAGAGGGCCGCCGCCAACTCTTCGGGTGTGAAACTCATGGCAGTGACGTTGTAGACGCGTCTGCGCAGGCGCTGGGAAGGTGTCGCCATGAAGGACCAAAGGGCGCGCACGCAGTCGTCGATGTACATCATGGGGAGGCGCGTGTCGGGCTGCAAGTAGCACTCGTATCGCCCGCTTCGCAGCACTTCGTGGAAAATGGCGACGGCGTAATCTGGTAGGTGAGTGATACAATATTAACTATCGTGAATAGTCCATCTTCGTCTTGCGTAGTGAAATATAAGTAAATAATTTACGACCTTTAATAATTTATTTTTTATTAATAATTAAGCAGACAATAATTAATTTTTTACTTTTTTTAATAAAAACATCACTAAGTAAAAAACTGAACAATACAAAACTTTGAAAAAAAATTAAAAACCTCACGACGTTCTGGTATCAATCGGTACCATTGGTACCCATGTATTTCACTCGATAATGGTGCCAATGGGAACTGAAACGTCGTGAGGTTTTTATTTTTTTTTTCAAAGTTTTGTTTTGTTCAGTTTTTTACTTAGTGATGTTTTTCTAAAAAAATCTAAAAAATAAATTATTGTCTGCTAAAAAGGTCGTAAATTATTTACTTATATTAACTACCATGTTACTCCTATATTCCATAATATTTTATTTATTTATTTAATACCTATTGGCAAAAGGAGGTTGAAGCATGAGGCACTGAGGCTCTTCCACCTAACCGTTGGACTTGGGTGAGGGAATTGGGATGAAGAGATGTTTGGTTGAGTAATATCCATCCAATACATCGAAGTTACTTCAATTTCTTTAGGATGTAAAATTAATTTATTTCAATGTATCTTCTGCAACCAACACGTTTCTGGTGGTAAAAAAATTCAGTTGAATGTGTAATCTTATATATGTAATTTTTAATTTTTATGTAACTATTTGTCAATTCTGATATAAGCACTATTATTAAATTAATTTCATTATTAACGTCACGGAGCGACTGTTTCTCGTTCCATTTTCCCTAAAGGACTGCGCTCGATTCCGACATCGAATTGATAAAATACATGTTGTTCTGCTCAGGTTAGCCACATATACTGACAACTGAGGTTAACGTATATTCCAATCAGTATTTTTGTACGTTTATTGTATATATTTTTCAAAAGGTGTAAATTCATCTTATTATTATTAAATTTATATTTTATTATATCAGGGATACGTGGGGTCAAGCATAACAAAATTTGAGCAAGAAGGGTCTATTCGACTTCTCTGTTATCTAAGTGATAAGAGAAGTACTCACGGAAGCTTAAGGCCGTGGGGTGGTAAGGACTGAATATTTTCAAATTTTTCAGAAGTGACAACATAGAATATAAAGTGAACAGTATTGTATGCGAAATAATATAAAAGCTTTCTTTGTTAGTAAAAGTATTGCATCTATATGTCTGGTGGTGATAATAAGGGTTTTAAGTGTGTAAACGAGATAATTTGAGAAATAGCATCATAAAATGCAAAATAAAATTTTTTTTCGTTATTATATTATTGAGAGCTGTATTGTAAAATTGTATTGTATTTCTGAGAACTTTTATCTAGTATTCAATACATGTCCAAACCATCGTTACGTCAATTTCCAATCTTCTGTGAAAAAATGACCGCAGAACTCACGATTGGTGAAAAAATCGCTATTTACATCAAAATATACTTTCTAGACATAAACCTGAATTGTTGCAGAAAAATGATTTTCCAACGATATGTACGCTCGGATACTATTTGCATTCAAGACGTGCTAAGTTATACTACTGTTTTAAATCATTCCCTCTATATATGCGTGAGGTGTTTAGAGAAAAAATATTCTTAACTATCCTTAAATGAATAACTGCAAGAAGTGTCAAGTTTGGTCGCAAAAGACGTTCTGTGTCGTACTGCATCGCAGACCTCTCGTGCTTGCAATGACATCAAGGCGTGTGTATTGTTGTTCAGAGTGTGTGTTTATCTTATCACATAAGTATCCGCAGTATCATACGTCCGTGTTCTTTTAAGAAATGCTGAGCAGAACTGCAATAACGCTTCAAACTCAGTTTTTAATGTGTGTCTGATCTCCTTTTTCCGCGGAAATTGCAAACGCAAACTATAGAAGTTCGAAACTAAAATAATCATTTTTTCAAACTCCTTTATTTTTTACTTCGCGTTTTGTTGCTTTCGATTTTTTATTTCAAAGCTGTTCGCAATCCATTGATTTCATTCTGTGTATATGTGATGATCATACAATACAGTCACCTTTCTCGCCACTACAGAACTCTCGCGTACACATCAGGAAGTTTATTTTCACCAGTGAAACTTTTGCCCACATCTCATCCAGAATGTAGCAACTGTTTGTATTATTACCTCTTCTTATATTTTCCTTCATCAGAATGTACATTCTCGCCTATACTTGCAACAATCCGTAAGAGTCCTTGAATATTTTACATAAATTCATAAAGAACTTTTTTCAATCCCAATGTCATATCAATAGAGTTTTTACCGATTACTCTTGAATGATAATTTTTAATTTTTCACCTTATAACACGCCAAATTTAATACAGAGTAATTTATTCGCATAATTTTTTAATATATTTTTAAATTACGATGCGGAATTATATTTATGTAGATTATTCATACTTAGGCTCAAAATATAATATTTTTGAAAATAAATATCTCTCAATAACTGACAATACTTGTCTTAAGTTCAAACATTCATGATTTCAATAAAAAAATTGCTTGGGAGTTTCTTAAAACTAAGATTAGAATAATACGTAGTTTAAAATAATTTAATTATTTTGTTGATTACAAATGCCAAAAATCGCGGATCAACATATGTATGTTTGGTTTCATTTATGTTAAAAATGAGTGAGAAAGTATTTATGAAAATGAACCAAACATCACAAGCTTCCAGCGTCATAAGGTCGCCAACCCACAAGGTTACTCCGCCACCGGGTTGTTTCTGAATGCATACTTTATTTCAAACATAATACAGATATATTAATGTACAACTAGAGTTACATTACTTTGCGGCATTCAAATTCTTGAGTAATCCCAAAACCTTTCCAACAAAAATACAATACAAAGAAGAAAGTGTGTGTTCGTTTTCTATTTGCTTCCTTACACAGAGACGGAAATTAATTAAAAACATCCGTATTTGAAAACTCGCGTGGTAAACTATTGTGATGAGGATAAAAGACTTATTAGGAGTATTGAAGTTGAATATTGAAATGGTGATTCATTTATCTTATAATAAACCGGAAATACTGCTAACCAACTCCCTCCGAACCCTCGAATATTGAAATTTCGAAAACATTATTCAATAAAATGTGAACCATAAAATGTTGGTTGACAAGAACGACTATCCTTTAGAAGCATTAGTATTTAAATGAATTCGAAGGAAAATACGAAAAACATGTATGTACTCGAGTCCTTATGTCTTTGAATGCGTAATTTCTCATAGCCCACTGCTTGTGTCGCTTGACTCTAGGAACAGAAGAAAGCCGAGCGCCAGTGACGCCCTATCGGAAAGCATCGTTTTACAATTTTCGGGAGTTATGAGAAATTTCGCAATTCATTTCCACCCCTGGCGCTTTTTCTTCCTTTAGGACTGTCGTGTGTACCTGTAGTTCCTCCTCCAGGGGGATCACATGAGATGACGCCGGGGAAGCGCAGACAGCGGAAGTCGAGGCCAAACCGATGGTAGTAATATTCTCCAAGGAGTTCCGCATGCACTTTGGCCACTCCGTAGATGGTCTTTGGTCGCTGCACTGTGATGTTGGGTGTCGGTGCGCGGGGAGACTCGGGTCCGAAAGCGCCGATGGTGCTCGGCACAAACACACGTAGTTTGTACTGCTTCGCAAGCTCTATCACATTGTGCATACCTGCGCAAAAACGATACAAACATATAAGGGTTTTCATTTCTCTAACCATTTACCAGGAGTCAGCGTTGCTCAGTGGGTAGAGCGCTGAGTTGCTGACTGGATGGACGGGGTTCGATCCCCGGTGAGGTGGGGATTTTTCATCGCACCTTAACATCTATACTGACTCCCAGTCCTCCTCAGCCTGCTGTAAAATGAGTACCAGGGTTTATCCTGGGGTCAAATCGGTCGGAGCGAGATGCTAGCTACATCTCTTCCTTCTATTGCCGAGGTAAAGTAATTGGGGAGTTTTATCTCCGCGAACCCCTTGCGCACCTTCTTAGGGATAGTTCGACTTTTATTTAATCATACATACACCATAGTTCAGAGGGCTTTACTACATTCATTATGAAACACTGATCTACGTGAGGAAGACTTGGTGTGTGGTAGGCAGTGGAGGGGACTGACATTTTCAGTTCGATCTAGTAGAACACGTTCTTACGATTTCCTTGACTTAGTTGCAGTCCAAATATTTGTTTGAACGTCTACCACTAATTAATAGATAAAAGAATGGATAAAATAGAACTTTTTAAGGAGACAATTTTATTAACATTGTACCAAAACACAAAAACCAACCAATTTTTTAAAACATGTAAACTTCAAAATGTCAAGAACATTTTAAAACATCAAAAAAGTAAACTGGTTTTAGTGTACGTAGAAGTTTACACGTTTAACAACATCGGTGTTTATATGTGTTGATAAACTGTTAATGTTTAACTTATCTGTTAAATAGGTCGGATTTTACCCATTTATTTGTCTATTAGTTGCAGCACTCAGTCCGTATTTTTCTTCGGAACTGATCATTTTAAGTGGAATACTAGCGGGTAAGGTCGCTCTACCCTCGAACCGACTCCCCCCTCCCAGGACGTTGATCCAGAAAATGAATTGAAACGATTTCATTCACTGAATATTCATGAACAATGCGAATGGAATTTCGAATTAAACTTCGATCTTTGTTCCCTTAGTTTTTATATGGAGACGAACACTATTCAAGTTACTTGCTTCGAAAACTACCAGGGTTCGCCCTACTGTAATGTCAATAATATGTGATACTTTTTTATCTTAAGATTACAAACAAATATTGGATGATAACTCTCGGTCAGGTGAAAATGGTGACGAATCGGGAATTGAACCCGTGATCCCTGCTTTGATCCAGGGATGTTAACCACTACACCACCCGTTCGTTTTCCACAATGGATCATTCTGGTCAGGGTGGTCCGCGTAGAAATCCACGTGTAGGGTACACGGAAGAAATATATGTAAATATTGGATGAATTAAGAAAAGGTGTAACCCATGTTGTGTTATTCTTTTTTACATGAGCAACACTCATTTTCTACACATCGAATAAATACAATCGTGAAGCGATTGCATTTGAATGTTTGACATAACTTTCTGCACCCCTAACTGTCTCAGCACTCACCTTCAATATTGACGCGGACAGCGAGCGGCACATTCTGTTCCGCAATGGCCGACAACAAGGCACTGAAGTGGATCAGCCAGTCAATCCGATGCTGCACCACTATCTCCTGAAGACCTTTGAAGTCCAAGATGTCAGCGAAAATATATGGTCCTTTAAAAATGAGAATTTTAAGATGTTTCGAGTGTGAAATAACAAATCTGTGCATTCTGTTCGATTGTGGTCTTGAAAGGACAGTCGTGAACCTGATCTTAATTACTAAGGTTACCGTCCCGTAGAGATATGAGAAATACTTCAGCAAAATAATGATGGAGTATATTTTACATATAAACTTGTTTGTTCCGGATAAGTTTATATTGACTCCAGACGCGGGAACCTACGCCTACAAAATTGTACGTTTTTTCGCCTGACTCTGAACCGACTCGGAAATGCTACTGACGATAATTTAGAGGTAAAAAATAATTTAACTACTAAATAGTAGTACAATGAATGTGATAGTCATTTGGGTTGACGATACCAAAAGAACCCCTAATCTCATTTAAACTTAGCTAGACTCATTTTAGAGAGCAAACTACAGACAATAGTTAATATTTTGTACTCAGCGACACATACATCAAGTAGTTCTGATTCTGGCAATCAAATTCTCTCAGATTTCGATCATCGCGCTATACACATGTATAAATAAGTAAAATGTGCGGTACACAGCCCTAGAAATATTTACTTAGTGAAAAGAATATACATAGAGCAAAATTGAACTACTCGTGGTTAAATTCGACCTCAAAACATGAAGCAAATTAAAAAATGAAAATTTGTCCTACAATGTGAGAAGTTGTACATATTTTTTAAAAGAAGCAAAAGTAAATACAAAACAATCCTCAGAGATATCGCTTCTTATATTCCAATCAAATTTAGAGACCTTCTTTCTTCATCTATTTTGTGAGCATTTTTTTAATCCTTATATCTCTAATCATGTTTTTTACAACTAAAAATGGCTTATCTACATGGAGCGATAGGAGGTACGAGTTGGGTGGAAGGTTAGGTGGGTGTGTGTATACCTACAATTTTTCTGACCCCATCGGGAATCGAATCCGGGGTGACTTGGTGATGAGCGACAACACTACCATCTGCGCCACCACTGGGGCTTCAGTTTGAAACTAAATGAATGCGCTTTGCAGAACGGAGAGATAAATATTTGAAAGTGAAAAAAGTGGATGACCTACTAAGTATCATGAACAGGCCTTAATGTTTGTATCGCGGTCATAGTTCAAAGAGGAGTTCGACTCAAAGTTATGTAACATAACACAAAGAAAATGTAAACTAAGAGAAAAACAACAACATGAAACTGTGTTTATTTTTTTATTGCAAAGTAGTAGCAATAAATTAGTTTATTGTCCTCGACTTAATAAAACGCAGTTTGTAGCTGCTCTTCTTACAATAAATTATAAGTTCATTTATTTATTTAATGTCAGTCTAACTGGCTTGAAGTTGGTTCATGACTTTTAAACGGTGTAGCCAACGCTTCTACTGCGCCATCGTCCAAAAGGGTAATAAGAAGTGTAACTTGCGTTGTGTTGACAGTTCTTTCCAATTTCTTTAAACTTAAATCTATCGCCAACATCAGCCATCAGTTCAATTCATTTGCTCTTGCGGCGGCGCTATCTGTTCTTTCTCTTTCGAGCGCGTGGAAACAATAATAATCATAATCATCATCATAATAAATTTAGTGTCAAAAGACAGTTACAAACTGCGTATGACCACGTGGAGGACAAACTAATTTACTTTCCATGAACAAGCGATGAAACATCAAGAACCGTAAGGCAGAAACGGATTTAACATTTCAACATACTCCTAACGATAAAAAAAAATAGTTCGACACGTGTTATAACACTAATAGAATATCAACAAGTTTGTAATTTACACAAAACATTTATTTTACATGTGCGAATTATTATCGAACTATATATTATCTTGAATATAGTGTTTATAAGTCATATGAATTAAAATAACATTAAATTCACAATTTGTTGTTTCAATGGACGCGCCCCTAGACAAAAACCTAGAGAACCGGTATGAAAAATCCGCCTGTACCCGAAGGAAAACCGGAGAAAAACTTGGGCCAGGATGGTATTACTTTGTGTCTTCATTTGTTGCGCTATTAACTTGTGTTGTTTACAGAATATAGTTGCTTTTGTGACAACTAATAATATTTATTCGGATATTACTTAAAGTCCCAGAAGTTGGCAGTTCGTATTAAGCAGCGATATCGCATTATTTTCGGTAAAGTTACGTGACTGCGAGTATTAACAATAATAATAATATTTCAGAGCGCAAAAAGATGGTATCGATCGCCGTAGTTTGAAGTACTGAGCTTAGATGTTATACATATACATCATTTCTTGAATAGCGGTTAACCACACCCCGAGGTAACGGATTAATGATGACAGTTATTCAATGAAAATAGGAGGCGGATCCTCCGAAATGGAATAAGCTTCTCCGTCAGCGTGCTTGCTTATCATCCCGGGTTCAAATCCCGGTGGGACCAGAAGAAATGTGTGTCTTTTCACAATAATGTCCCAATTCATATAGCTGTGACTACTGAAAAGCGAACCCTCCTTCCTCTATCCACCTCCTACTGCTCCTAGTAACAATAACTTTAACTATTACTAACCACTTCAACTATCACCTCCATGTGAGCCACGTTGTTGGTAAATCTAGCTAAACGGTCCATCTACTAACAATGACCTACCACCCAACTCCTAGCTCCTATCGCTCCATGTAGATAAGCTTCAATAGCAAGGTACATTTACAAATACTACAATAAAAAGAAACTGGAATAATTCAGCACACAACCAAGTATTCCAACGTGTATCGGTCAAACGAGGTCATTGAGGTCAGTGTGTTATTGCGAGATTAATAATTTCGGTACACGGAGTCGACAATGGTGTAGTGAATAGCAGACCAGCGCGTGAGGCTAGAGGTCCCGGGTTCCATCTGCGGTCCCGTATTCCATTTCCATTCAGTATAGCATCATTAGATATATTTGCGATTCCGAATTCTAAAATGTTACATAGTAAGAATATTCCCCAACTTACCGCTCGCCGCTATTTCTGAGGTTGGTTTTATTATATCCGACATGATAACATTCTCAATGCCGTATTTTGCTCTCATAAACTTTGCCACTGCTCCTCCAAGTTGCCCCATACTTCCTAAAAACAGAAATGAACAAATAACAGACGTAGAAAATATTAAGTAATGTTGAGGTGTGTGCAGCGTTTTCAATAATTAGAGATGAAAAAGCGTCTCTATCAGAATATTTTTTTGGAAAAAGCTTCCTTAGCCGTGTAGGATATTAGAACAATAAATTTTAAATTATAAAAAAACCTGAATTAAATGACGTATAACAAGATAATTTTAGATTAAGAAAAGTATGAGATCTATAGATTTTCTGCTTGAGCAACACGAAAATACAAGAATATTTAGGAAACAAAATGATATTATCTTTCGCAATTTTAATTCATGTTTTATTGCAGAACAGACACACATCGGGAGAGCTTTCCCCATCATCAATGTTCTACAACAATAAACAAAATAACTGCACATAAAATCCAAAAACTACAATACATTTTTTCAAAATGAATAAATCTTAGCATAGAAAGGTGTAAAACACTGTAAAATACAACATAAATTTACATAACATAAGATCAAAAACTTATGTAATTCGTTCTTAATTAAGAAAAATTGAGATATAATTATAGTATTCGTTTAGAAGAAGAGTAAATGTCCTTAACACGGATTAAAATTTCCACAGATATCGCTTGCAACCACGAATATTCCAAATATATTAAATAAAATGTTTAAAAAAAGGACAAAGTGAGCAAACTGAACGAACTTGAATTTAGGATGTCTTTTTTTTTGTGGGGCTTTACGACTCGTCGACATCTAGGTCATTAGAGCCCTAAAAACTTGTACAGGTAGGGAAAATGCAGTTACGCACTAGGGAGAGCCAACATGACTCCCCCCGCGTGTGGGACTCGCCGAATCACTCAATCATACCCACTAAAAACCTCCTGAATTACAACTCAAAACTCAAATATCAACATATCTCAAAACTACTCAAATCATTACAAAAATATTTAAAAAAAGAAAAAGAAAGAAGAAAGAGGAAAATGAAAGATATTCTAGCGTCGGGATCGAAAAGAACAAGAGGTAACCAAGGAAGGTCAGGAAAAAGAAAGGAAGGAGTCTGGCACAAGTAAGTGGAAGCAATGCCAGACTCAGCTCGGGACCCCGAGTTCGCCAAACACGTACTTACTAGATGTCAGTCCCCTGGGGGGAGGGTGTCTCTTGGCTCAAGAATACTCCGAGTAACGCAGCTTAAACGCTCTTAAATTAACTGTAGTTAACGTAAAAAACAGTGAACATGAGGCAGGAAAATTTAATCTCTCGTTATTTTCCCATGAATCCAATGTATTTGTTATTCTCTTGTGCATAGATTGTCTATTTCATCTTGCACTTGTGTGTAGATTTTAAGTGTTTAAATATTTTATCCGCTTCATGACTTTGGAACCATGACAGTTGAATTTAAACGTATTAGTTATAATTCAGCGTGCTAGTTTGAAATGAAATATTCAGATTCGAATATATATTTCGTTTTAACCTGATTTGATCACAAATTATGAGCAGTAAAAGCACTACATGAGTATTCTTCTGAGGGAAATACAGAGGAGGTGAACTAGGACTAAAAGTGTCTATAGAAACAATAACTTTTATTTTGAGATGAAGCAGTCTCAAAGAGTATCAAAATTGCTCTCACACGAACTAAAAAAAACAACGAATATTTTTATTTCGGAATGCTTTTATGAGGGCAAATTTGTCCTAAATTACATTTATTTTACATTAAAATAAATTCATATTAATTGTTAATCAACCATTTCATAAAGTGATATGAATTACTTGATTGTTTTTTATTCCCATAATGTCAGATTTTGAAAATAAAACCCGAGTAAAAATGAGGAAAATATTGTGCTATTTCTGCTTCAACCGATCTAGTGAGCTATGAGCTCCACCTATTTAAATTTCGTGTTAAACGGATGAATTTTAACGAGTTAGTGTTCACATTAACGTAATCTTTCCCTTAACTTGTGAAACTAAAATATCTATAACCTAATGTAATACTTAATGTAATGTTTAAATGTAAATACGCTCCTCCCAATTTTCATCTTGTATTTAAAATGTAAATGTTTTAAAATGGTTCGACGGAAGAGCTGACCTTAAGAGCTGAGTGTCGCCAAAATAATGGCACTTTTAATATTATATATTATTATTATAACCTAAAATTATCAAAAAAAATCTGTCCCACAACAGGTCCCGGAGGTGCCCAAGTGGTTCACGAAGGGTACATGACCTTGGCATTAAGAGAAGATGTGACCAGCATTTCGCTCCGCCGGTTTAACCTCAGGATATACGCGATACTCATTTTACAGCAGACTGAATAGGCCTGGGATGTTTGTGAGATGAAAATTCCCCACCCCACCAGGTATCGAACCCCGGTCATCCAGCCACTTGACTTCGTCTAAAAATATCACTAATTATGATTTTTAAAAGGAATAATCGTTTTGCAATACCTGTGAGAAGGATGCGAGGTGGAGGTGGAGCACTGGAGGACGAAATTAGCGTCCGTTGAGCACAGAGGGGCGAGGGGATTCTGCTCGTGAAGAAAGGGACTAGTTGGCGACTCCAGCTCACCGTCCGCCCAAACTGAGGCGCTGTCATTGGCATGAATTGATCCTGGAATAAACACACACCTCTCGTATTACGACACTTTAGCTGAATTTTTACCTGAAATATTTCTTTAATACATTTTTCATTAAATAGTTGTCATTTTGTTAATTTTCAATTTGATATGCTGAAAGAACAGGTTCGGACGTGAGATCTAAATTCATAGCAAGGAAATTATTTCTCCGAACCTCCGAAATATGAGGTTGGAATGTCATATTGAAAGGTTTGGAAAAATTCTATCTTTCGTCTAAATTTGGATCTCACATCCAATCCACGGTACTCACATCTGTATCGTTTTTTGATCGAATACATATGTATTCCATACACATTTAGCACAAGATATTCAATAAAAAATTGTCAAAATTTAGCCTGTTATGTCACTCTTCACCCTTTAAAAATACAATATTAAACAACTTACCAAATGATTTTTTATAGTAATTATAACACTTCATTTTTGTATGTACATTTAAGCGCAGTTAATGAAACGTTATACCATTCTTGGCGATTGAAAGAATCATCTTGCGTTTGAGCTGAAAATGTGATGATTTCAAATCAAAATATTTGTTCATTTAATGATGAACGAAATAAACTGTGAAGCGTGAACGAGAGAATCATTGTCTCAGTTTGGTTTTTGCTTATCCAGTTTTCTGTTACATTAACTTGGGATATCAGAATTTTGGATGAACAGTACGTTCGTTTTAGCTCAAACGGGGGAACAAGGTAGGATATTGACGGAATTAAATTTTATAGTCATCATTTTACACGTAATTTTTTTAAAAATTCCGTTTCGTATTATTAATATTGTCAATAAACTTTTATTTTGACGTAATAATACAGCCAAGGAATGCTAATGTTCTGAACGAGGTGTAAAACCTAACCTTGAAAGTTTTTCCTCCTTCGAATGGTTACTTGTAAACAACAGCGTCGTCAGAAGAGAAAGGGAAACGCAAAAAAAAATCAGAGAACAACATACATGAATCAGCAAATGTATATTACTGACTGAGCATAATACGCGTATACAAACGCAGAATCGTTGGTGCGTCTTTCTACATGGCGCACTGATGGAAAAAGCGAAATGTTAGCGAACTGGTCCCAATTTCAACTCCCACACAAAATAATCAGCAACTATCCAGATGAATAATTTTGCGTTTATTCGCAGTGTTTCGGCCCTTTGATAGGGCTTCATGGCACAAAGACGGAGAAGAATCGCGCTGGACTGAGGATGAATGTTGAGTCCAGTCAAAAGATTCGAATTAGAAGAATCGCCAAGTAATTAATTGTTTATTAAGCATTTTGTGACCGTTTACCTCACAAAAGGCATTTCAGAAACCCAACGCGCATGCGCGAACTCAGAAGTCGACTTCTGCACCACTTTTGCGTTCCATTCGCGCTTCCGAGCGATGTTGACTACAGTCAGTCAAGAATTGATTACAGTCGACTTTTCTGGTTGTGACTGGAAAGCCCCATCTATATCAGATGGAAGAACTATCGATAGTTTCCGATCGCCATACTATCGATGTTTAGCGACCCCTACGCTGATCGGTCTTTGGGGTGCATCAAAAAGATTCCGAGCACTGGCGACTGTGGCGCTCCAAGCGGTTATTGTCGAATTAGACGCATAACGGGCGCTTCCTTTGAGTTTAATTCCTTATTTTCGGAATAGAAAACAAGTAATGATTCTTCAAGAAAACTGCAGATTGAATGAAAAGTTGAGAGACACGAAATTCGTTGTGTAAAATATCGACACAACGTTCGCACAGTTGACTAGTAATTAAATGCGTGTAAAATTATGGTACAGAGAGTAAGATCAAAGTTGTAGGATTTTACTTTACTTCTAGAAAGCAAATAAATAATGGAAGCGAATAATAAATAACTTTATTTAATAATTAATCTTCAATTCGCATTGTGTGGTGTATCGTAAATTTCCGTATTTAGTGCAAGTAGAGGTAAATTTGTCTGAAATCTGTTTTATTATAAGTTTATGAATCTCCATTTTCGATGAAAATTGGAGCTAGAATCAATGACAGAATGTTGGTAAAACGATATTTGATTACTTAATCATGATTATACATTGGTAGTCGTAGGGATTTACATTTGAAATAGTTGTAGTCTACAAACGTCTCGGACAGAACAGACACAACAAAGCATTACGGCCGACCTAAATAACACGTAAACATTATCCAATCAAAATAAGCCACCCAACAACAGTACCCTCTGACGTCACAGTATATAATAACATACGAAAAAAAATTATTTCACTACGTCATGTGTCTTACATGCTACGCCACAACGTTTTAATAGGTGACGTGCATATGATCACACATTCATATGAAAGCATTACAATCATTTACATTTTTCTTTGCATTAAGCATGTCTCCATATAGATGTTTTTTAATTGTTTTTCTGATACAAATTCTCTCACTTTATGAATGAAATCATGTGCTTTTTTCGCGATACAATTGATAAGTGAAACATTAGCACAACTTACGGATGAAACTGAAAATATTATTTGGACTTCCAAAATCAATGAAAAGCTTAGAACTCTCTAATGTCGATGCAAAAATTGAATCAGAATTGCGTTGTGGGGAACCGACTCCTAAATCGCGGTTATTGGATTTCCCAAATATTTTCCGTCCCACAAATAAAAAAATTGCTAGTGAACATTGCAACGAAAAAAAAATTACTTTCCATAATTGTAGACCTCACCTTTACGCAGTTTGTGAGTCACTAGCAAGCCGCCGATGTCCCTCCAACTTTCCGAGGCGCCGATGTACAACTGACCACACAACACTTCCCGTACACTGTGACGACCGCGGCGGCGCGGCCCCTGTGAATGCCTCACCTGATTGGCTGGCGGTAGGTCGCGGAGCGGGTCCCGACACCCGTTCACCTTGCGCGGAGGTGTGGCAGTGGCGAATTACAATGTTTTGAGACTAACGACGGCTGATTTAATGTTGCGCAGATTCTGCGTCAGACTCTATACATTATCATTATCATCATTTGTATAGCTACATTTGTTTCCACAGCCTTTTTAAAATATTTTTATAAGGCTTTAGGATCCACCAACGCCAATGTCGTTAGAGCCTTTTTTTAATATTTACGCAGGAATTTTTTTAATTAAAAAAATATTTTTAAATATTTACGCAAGAAATATTTTTTTTTATATTTGGGCAGGAGATATTACATTATTAGGGGTAAGAACGAAGGCGAAAACCTGATTTGTTAAGTACTGCGCCGACATTCTCCAAGATATACAGAGAAAACTTTTTCCGTTCAAATAACAGGTAAACTTGGTAAGATAGCAAAAGTCAGCTCCTGTCGTTCAATCTCGACTGATTTATCACTCTCTAATAAAGGTTTTGGGAGTGGAGTATCTAAGTGGAGAGGGAGCGGCGTAGCTTTTCGAACAGTAGGCCCTCGTAATGTTTTGTGTAGGGCCTGTCACTATAGAGTAGTTTGAAAAGAGCGTAAACATTCTATTATTAAAAACATAGATGTTATCATGTATAAATGAATAGCAGTAAGTTTTATTAAATATTTTTTATAAGTATTAAATCCGCCGCTGCCCTGCGGCACTTGATCGGAATTGATGGGATGGTTCCGAACTTGTTTCCGGAGAGTAAATCAGTTTATTCTTCCCCGCGTGGTCATATACCGTTTGTAATTAATTTTTTAGAATAGTTTGTTTGTTTATTTATTTATCATCCAAATCAACCTAAACGAGAGCTAATTACATGAACAATTTTAAGGAGACTCTGGACTGTCGATATTGCTATCGAGGGTTGGCTACTTATAGTTATGATATGAGAGCTCCTACAATTGGGCACTACCACTATTCCCCACCATTCAAACAAATGTTTCTTAATACCCGTACTTCTCAATTGTATTTTCTGGAACTCAGCAGTATCCAATTTCTTTTCCGCTTGGAAAGATGAGAACCTACTATCCTTTTACTAATTTTATCGTAAATATTTCTAATACGTTGGCGTTCTTAAAATTGCAAGAAATATGAAACCCAAGTATGTAAACTATTCAAAATTAGCTCTGGGACTCTGTTTACTAAACAAAACCTATTAATAAAAGTTTATCTAGTGTGAAGTAAGCTAAACATTCCTTCGTATCATATTTCTTATAATTTTGAGTAGACCATTGCAATTTTGGTGCATAATGTATTCAAACTATGGGAATAACGAAATAAAGTAGCTCTAGAAGCATTAATTGTAACAGAGACAAGTAATTGAGTCTGTTTCCATAAATAAAGAAGAACCAATTATCCATGAATGATTTGTAGATAGTAATTGGGGAAGAAGAGAAGTAAACAAAACACGTATTATGTCCGTTAAAGCGACTAGACTTATGTAACAAAAAAGCGACTAGAATTATGTTTCAAATGATAATATAAATTATTCCCTATCCAGTAGTGATGAATTTTCATACCCTTCCGGTGAAAAATTTTCAATTATTTGAGACAAAATTACTATGGGCTTATGTGGAGAAACGTTCGCAGGCTAAGGTTTTGTTGATATCTTGCCCGCCGGCTTAACATAACGAAAGAAACCTACTAAAACATAGCAAATGTATATAGGAACGCAATGACGTTAAGATTTTCATACCATACATTTACAAGAATAATTCACCAAAAACTGTGGAAAATACAGATGTAACGGAAATGGCGGTCGCATCACGTGACTGAAGACAATGCGACCCTTGTGAGAGAAAGAGTCAAACGACAATCTAAATTTATTAACAAGTTTTAAAATAACCAAATAATTGTTCTCGTCCAATAGTAAAAATCAGTAGAATGAATTATTAAGTAATTAGAATTCCTTCGTTCAATATTTCCAAGTTTCGTGAATAGTTGGCAACTTGACAGTCAAGGCGGAGATAATACCTTAAAGTCCATGACCATAAAAACTGTGTCAAAAAGATGAGATGTTTAAAAGTAAAATGAGATTGATCTCCCTTATACTTCCTCGTAGTACAATCACAGGTAGAAATTCCACAGAATAATTAAAGGGAACAAAAGCATCCATCAAAAACTGATTAATGTATGTCGGGGTGTTTTCACGTTCCTTAGTATAATCGTGTTTTTTAATAAAGGGACATCGATATTCATCGAGATGTGAAGGTCGAATGTTGGTTTAAAAAACTGGAAATATTTCTTTCTCAGAAAATATTAAGGGTTGACTGATAGTATAGAGACATTTTCTTGTGACTGTGTCAACTACGTTATTGAAGAAAATAAGAATTATATAAAAGTAAGTCTTGATCTTCTTTTGTTAAAAAAATGCGATGTTGGAGATATAATTTTCCTACTCTCCCATTTTTGTTCTCTTTTAGTGCCATGTCTATTCTCTCTTCCCTAGATTTAACAGCGTTTCCCCATTTCTTTCTGATCTGTAGTTCGCTATGTTTGTTGTTGCTAACACTATGTGCGTAGTGGTATACCTAGGTCAACAAGTCCTTGCCTAGCTTCACATTCTCCTGTTCATGAATATGAATTTTATTTGTTTGTTTTTTTCTTCAATCTATTGACGTTAAAAACCCAGATCAGTTTTTCCTTGTTTGCTGTCTCTGGTTCATGGATATCATATTTCTCCATTTATTATTCTTTTCTAAATGCAGTATGATGCTTAATTATTAATAGTATTCATCGTCCATTATTACTCATTATCTTTATTACTTATCATTGGAACTAGTTATTCCAGATTATGTTCCCATGTTAAATATCACTTAACCATACCTTATCATAAAAAAGTACTATAAATTCTATAACTTTTTTGTCAAGGATAGAAAAACCACCAAAATAGCAATGTGTGAACTTCCTATGACCTATAATTAAAATGACTACAGATCAGGAACCGACTTCCAATCATATTCATTTGAATGTCATATCTAGAAATCCTTTTTCCTGACAACTTCTGTAGAAGTGAGAACAATCTTTAATATTAAAGCAAGACTACCAAGAAAACCCTTGTATCGTGTTGCAGTCATCCGTTTATTTTCCAACTTATTGCTGTAGATGTCTCTATTTAAGACGTTTAATTAAAGTTTTTATTAAGCTTGAATAAAGTCTACTTTAAAAAAAATGTAAATGAAGTGGACATATGAATTATTGGAAAATTAACAGTGTTCGCACTGTTACACACAATATTGTTTCCCTGATGCCCTTAGGAAGAGTTGTGTTTTCTTCTTGATCACCGTAAATTGTTTGCAGGAAAAGTCCTCCTGTCCGCGTCGCAACCGAGTTGTATCATCTGAACAGCCTCCAAACGGTGTTCAAGGTTATCCACCTTCGCGACTGAGAGAATTGAACTGACTGATTCACGTAACTCTCTCGCGTGTAGTTACGTCACAGAAGATTAGAATAACAGGTTTAGTAAGAATTTGGGGGGACCTGAAAGTATTAATTTGCGAATACTTTTATACCGGCATCACTTGACATTACGAATTTATGAATTTGCCATATGTGCCCAAACACGACCAAGTTATTTGTTTGTAAATATTCTTCAAATACTTCGCATTCGATATATGTGCTCTATTGTTGCAAATACAAAACACGCGAACACCCGTATTCATCTTCTTGTCGGTTTTTAGTCGCACATCAAAGGACTCAAATAAGGCAAATACTTGCTTGAACCGTCCACACTTGATTAACCGTGGTTGTCCCAGTGTCAGCGCTCGCGATCGAGAGATTTTTATAATCTGGTTCTTTAACCTATACTTTTGACGATTTTATTCCGTAATTCTTGTTTTTATCACAATGGACAACATTTCTATGCACCGGAATGACGAAACAGTTTTAAAATTACATCAAATGAATCCTCGCATTTGAGCTAATGAATTATAAAAACATTCACCAGCGCCTTTTACCATGGTATTTTTGTAACTTTATATTTATGCAATGTATTAATAACACGAATTAAAGAAAAAATATCCTGTTCTCGCTGTCAATACCTCTACAATTGACATAAGCAAAATGATTCTTTTTGCTGATGACACTAATTTACTGTGTAAGCACGCCAATGCTCAAAAAGTTTTGTCTAACCTTTCGACTTGGTTCCATGCAAATCGTCTCATTGTAAACACTGACAAAACAGTGTCTATGTCATTTCACAATAGTATCACAAAATCTTTACCCCAGGTTTCTCTTTCTTTAAACGGAACACAATTAAAAACTGTTACAAATACAAAATTCTTAGGTCTCCATATTCAAGACAACCTCAAATGGAATTGTCACATTGACAATCTTAATTCCCAATTAAGCAAATTGTGTTACGCATTCCGAATCTTAGTTAACGCAGTTAGTCCACGTATTTCCCGTTGCGTATATTTTGCAAACGTTTACTCCCATTTACGTTACGGCATTACCTTCTGGGGTAATTCCGGTCAGAGTATTCAAACTTTCAGAATTCAGAAGAGGATAGTTCGGATAATTTGTAAATCTCACCTTGTAAACTCTTGTAAACCTTTATTCAAGGAATTAAATATCTTAACACTTCCCTGCATTTATATTTATGAAACGGTCTTGTTTGTTAAGACC
>NNCF01126470.1:204111-232479 GCA_002313205.1 Laupala kohalensis
AAAATAAATGGGCCCTTTTTTGTTATCAGTAGTGTACCATTACTAAGATAATATTCTAAACTCTAGATTTGGAGTAATCTTATATTTTACCTCCATTTACAATTTCTTTTATTATTCGCTCAATTATACAAACTCATCTCGAAAAGTCGTCAGTTCTTGAACCATATCCGAGTAGCGCTGCCTACCTCATGACAGCATTGGAGGACGAAACATTGTACATTGTAAACCAATACCGTACATTTTACTGCTTGTGTGGGTACTGCAATTTTTAATAAAGCGGATTATGGAATTTTGTTATGGAACAAGCTGTTGCCTTCGAAAGACGCACCAATTTGCGTTTTTAAAAAAAATCTGAGATACGACATTTTTGTCAAGTATTGTTCAGATTCAGTTAGAATAAATTTAAAATCAAAATAACGAGGGATGGATCGTCAGGAATATGTTGATTCAATTTATGAGATCAGCACCATCGCATCATGATACGCTAGGACTACCAGTTTGCCGTTGATATACATTGGTTGGTCCTGCCAATTTGCGGTTTAATGTGATTATGAGACAAATATCTCTTTCGTATGCTTCAAATAGTCTCTCCATTCAATATTGGGGTACCAGGTCCTTACGAAAATTTTGGGGTCGAATAAAAACGGAACTCTGGTCAACAAGATAGTTGACACCAGTCTTTTCCATTACCCCAAACCACTTTGCAGACATAGGATTTGCCAACCCAAATAAGATTTTCAGTCAAAATCAGTTTAATTCACAGTCAAATTCTAAGTCTAAATCAATTTTAATTTGGGAGTGGCTCATAGTCGCATTCTAGTTGCAACCCATGATTTTAAAATAGTATTTAACTCCTCGCGGTTTTCGCAATTAATCCAAGGTTTGTTGTTACGGTTTACGTCGCATTGACTGTAAATTCAACAACTTTTCAACCTGAAGAGTCTACAGAAGTGAAATGTTTATTTTAACACCGTGCAATGGCAACAGAAAAATTAATGTATAAAATGATTGACAGATATTTTCAATGTATTGCTCGTATGGCCATCAAGAAAATAGGGAGACTTGATGTCTCAATACTCCCTCGAAAGACAATAATAAGCGTTTCTTGAATATCATAGAGTAAACTGCAAATTTATTTATTTTATTTATTGAATGTCTTTGAGCCATGAGACCTGCTCTTCCACATGACCATGCCTTGGGAAGGAGATATGTTGGATTGCCGGGGAACTTATGGTACCGAACCGATATTTGTCCGGAGTAGGTGAGGGAAATTCCAGTTGGAGACCTCACCTAGTTCGGCCGAGCAGGGTTGGTTCTTCTGCTCGGTGATATCGTGGAAGCAAAGACACTACCACTAGACTACTGCTGTAGGTATAAAATTTGTATCCTAATACTGAAAAAAAAAACGCAAAATAACTTTAATTAGATCTTGATAATATTATTATTTTTTTTTCCTTTTATTGTATTAATCGACTCCGTTCGATCGAAGGGAATTTTAGTCACACAGACACTCTTTTGGGGCTGCGTCCCAGCAAACTCGCTCGAAGTTTTCAATCCAGACACTTCGTCCCAGCCAGGCTCCAAGCAGCCGTTTGGTATCTGCCAAACATTACAAAAAGTGACGGTGTTACCCGCAATCTCATGCTTTCTTATGGGGTAAACTGTGGGTGATTTCCTATACTTAACGTGGTGTAATGTGCCATGTATAAAAATGTTATTGTAGTCACACTTAAGTTCAAGGCCAAGCAGTGATTTTGTTCTAGTTTTAAACTGTTATCAAAATTATGCATAATTATACTTGGTGGTCTCCAATTCGTACAATTTAAGACATGAAATTTGCTAGGTTATGAAATCGAAATGATATATGATTAATGGTTTATTTGCCAAATTATTTTCAATTATATGGAATGTTATATGATGTCGTGCATGATCTAGCATTTTTATAAATTTTGGTCCTCCCTACTTGAAATTTTTTAAATTTGCTGGAAGTGTAATAAAATAAGTTACAGATTCTCTATAGTACCTGTATCCACCTAGATTTGTCCGTCTTTTTTATGTATTGCCATGCTCTATTCCTTTCTGTCAAAAATATTTTCTTCTCCA
This sequence comes from Laupala kohalensis, assembly GCA_002313205.1. Classification (NCBI taxonomy): domain Eukaryota; kingdom Metazoa; phylum Arthropoda; class Insecta; order Orthoptera; family Trigonidiidae; genus Laupala; species Laupala kohalensis. Next base: position 206,215 of record NNCF01126470.1, read on the forward strand.
GAAATCTAAGAAACGGCGTATTTCCGTGTCTTCTCTATACCTACAAAAAGTATATACTTAAATTACTGTTATGAATGATTTGGTTACATATTTGAAACGTTTTATCGTTCTCGGGATTCTTTGAAGTTTTTGGAAGACCTCCTGAATCTTCGATATATTTTGTATTATATTTTTTAGATATCAGGGGTATGAAACGCAAGTTATCTTGTCTCTGAAAATATGTTAAGTACTTATTAATTGGGAATTATGTAGACCATGTACAAAAATCCGTGAAAACACGATAAAGCGAAGACACTACATCCGGAAGAAAGGAAGGAAAATATGAGAACTAGGGAATCAATGAGCAACAATGGACAAATCCAATAAAGAGTGTATTAGCTAATAACAATGATCGTTGCTAGAATGTTTACGCTGTGATACTTCACGAAAGCTTGTAATAAAGCTTGCAGGCGAGGAAGAGGAGAATTCACTTTCATCAGCAATAGAACATGCAATACCAAAGAGAAAAATACAACACAATGGTAGGCTCTCTCAGAGATATTAATGAATATTATACCCTCGTATAAATAATATGAAAGGTATTAAATAAATCCTAGTTTAATACTTTCTAGAAAACACATGCCCGGAGCAATAATGATAATAAGTAGATGTATTTACGCCTATTAGTTTTGGTATTGTTTCTTTCATACTACTTATATTACTTGGACTCTCCTTTAAAAAGGACATAAAAATATGTAAGTGACCATTAAATGAAAAAACCGACTAACTCAGATGTTGGCACCAATTTCAGTGTAATAAAAACCATCCTAGAAAGAATTTTTGTGAAAAATGTTCACATGTTTAAAAAATTCACTAATAGTAGTTTAAACAATCATTATTGCCGTATCATGAAATTTGGTGACAACATACTCTCCGTAATATAATTAATTTTGAAACAGTGATGAGTGTTCGAAACTATTTTATAGTAATCTTCTAAATAATTTTCGTTAAATTAATTATTTCACTCATATTTATGTGACCCAAATGAAAAAAAATCCCTCCCTTAATTTCATTTAAGCTTTTTATGAACCACTGTCTTCCTCAGTCTTCATCATTCCCAAATACTCATCAGTGTTTAGAGACTGCAAACGTTCTTAAGAATGAGCAAAAGTACTTTCGTGGCTGATTCGAAGTACAGAGTAAAAAGTCACAGAAAATACAACTTAATGTCGCGTTTTCGGTCCTTTCTAACTAATTGGCCGTGCGAAGGGACCCGAGCGTGACCTTCAGACGCGGAGAACGTCTGGCTGAGAAGAGGGAGCTCATTAAGGGAGGGTGTTTCCTAAGTGGAGAGGAGGGGTAGATAGGAGTGAACCCAGTGAGACTCAGTCTCATATGAAAACCCTTTTAATGTTTACTCAAACGTGACGGCTTGAACGGCGTAGCATAGGTCAGGTCAGAGTGTCTCGAGCACTTATCATCCTTCGTCGGCTCCAGGCGGCAGAGAGAGAGGGAGAGTGAGAGATGGAGACGAGGGTTGAACCCACGGCAATAATGGCCGTAATAGTTGAACTGTTCCGGAGTCATTTCAGTGTCCCCTATGGGGGTAAACTCAGATGTGGAAAAGGTGGGAGTGACAAGGTAGAACACCTGCGTCCCCTGTGGGGGTCAAATCCGGATTCTCGGGTAGCGTGTACTCTCTCGACACACGGTCTGCTCCACTGTCTCTCTCCTTGCGTCTGCGAGCCGTCCCTTTAAACGTGTTTAGATATGCTGTCTCAACATTGTCACCCAGTTCCTGCGCAATGAGCCACTTCGTCTTCAAGACATTAAGGATATTTGGAATACTTTATTCATAAAATCGGCCAGACTCGCAAAGCTACGTTAATATGAAAGATTAAAGACTTTGTTCTTAACTGATAAGAGTATCACGTTATATTTTATTCAATGTTTCATCAAAATGAATAATGTATGATATATCAAAATTTTCTCTATTTGGTGTCAATCGTCTCAGTTTTAAAGAAAGAAATAGCCAATTTCAGTCCTTTGTCATATTTTTATTTTAAATCTTTTTACTTGAAATGGAATTTACTTTAAATCTTTATTACATAAAATCTTTACTTGAAATTAAAGTTTCAAGAATATTTTCTAAAATATCATTTTTCATATTAATTATAGGTATTATGTCATGAAAGAAAAACGCTCCCTTAAATTGGAAGCGTTCTGAATTAATGTAACTGTATAATTTTTTACGCTCCAGAGCCAGTGTAAATGAGTCTCGCTCCTCTGATGGTGATATGGGGAAAACGACCTTCAAAAGACAGTTCCTTATAATTGCAAATGTTTTATTCTTCAATGGTCGCACTGAAGCTGAAACATGGCTGCATTATTCTCGCTTAACTCATAGAAATAAAATTAGTGCGTGAACTATTATTGGTAAATATATATTTTAACATTCTTCCATGCGCCCGTTAATGAAGAAAAACTTTGTTTTTTACAACATTTCGACTTTCGACTGGTTCTTCGTCAGTCTTTATCCATTAAACAAATGTACAATAATCCCACTAAGTGACAGTTCTTAACAAGCAATCGAAATCACCATTAAACAATAAACAAACATAGCTACAGTAAATGTCGGATAAATTTGCTGTGTTCGATATTAAATTTTGTATGATTTCTCTTACATGTATCATTTCAGATACACACTTTTTTCGATAATTACTTTCTTCGTCCAAAATGTTAATATTTCTCCAATGTGCGTTCATGCTCTTAACAATGATTCACATTTACATTATTCCCCGAGTTATATTTATCCTATGTTCTCTTACCCTTTTCAGGGAGCCTTAAGATTGTCCTACGTAACACATCGTACCTATTTGTGTACGGTTTAATATTTATTTTAATTGCATGTTAAGAACTGTCGTGTACTTAATTATTGTAAATTTGTGTAATATATAACCGATGAACACTTAATCGAGAGTCGAAACGTACTAGAAAATATTAATAAAAAACGAAGTGTTTGGCTATTAAGGTGGGACTAACGCTCCAAGTTTGACAAATCACTGATAAGTACAATTGTATTGTGTATTTTTATTCCAATAGTTCTGTAAGATTATGAATCATAATGAAGAAAGATACAATTTAATTTACGTACCGAACTGTTAATAGAATACTGTAAGCTATATTTTGGTACTAGCGTGATTCATTAAGTTATGGTGACTGAAAATGGGAGACGAGACCGAGATTCGAACTCGGGACCTTGAGTTTAACGCGAACATGCGCTTACCAACTGCGCCATCCCGTTCGCCTCCCGGGCCAGTCTTTCATTAACATTCAACTTGTGGGACCAAAGACCTCTGACCTTTGTTACCTGGCGGTGAGTTAAGATATTTAAGATATTTCTGTGCGTTTGTTAATTAGCTTGATTCAATTGAAATACACTAGAGCGAGTACAAACAAGGCAGTCGAGCGCAACGGCTGCGTGATATATACATCACACATCGAAAAAGTGAAATATCTTTTTGAAAATATATATAAAAGTGACGTAAAAACAATACGGGAAATTTTCTAGCAATTAAACCCAACTTCTTAGTGATTTAAAAATCAGTCTATTTTCGAAAATAAGTATTTTCTCCCCAACATGTAATGTATTTCACTTCAAAATTATTGCAATTATTTCATTTAAGTGGTCGGTGATGTGAATTTTTCGATTTGTATTCAAAATAAATACACATAATTATATTTATTTATTCCAATTTCAAACACTTTAGTGATTTAGTTCCACATATGCTAGTACTACCGTCATTGTCGTACAGAATAGTGAAAATGTTGTGTAAATATATGTTATAGACACATTTTCAATATTTCTTTCAAGATAATTTGCATCTAAAAAAACATTCTGTATCCAGTTTCAGTGTAAGACTTGAGTAAATAACATCGGATTGGTTGAGCTTTGTCCAGAAGTATAATTTACTCTGGATCGGATCTTTGGGCCAAATGTTAGATTTGTTCTACAATCTTGTTCACTAAATTACGCAGGTGACGAGGGTCTTAGAAACAAGATATGATTCGTTCACTACATTCCTCTAATCACGGCGTGTAGAGAGGAGTCTTAACGGGAAATATGAAAATAATTTACACAGTAAAGTGTTTGGTATTGAAATCCGTTGCCAACTCTCCATGCGAATAATGAGTTATTTTTACGGACTAGTTTGTTTCCGTGAAGCTACGACGTGTTTTACATGATTTGAAAGTACATGAAATATTTCTTAGTTATGAAATGATTCTTCACACTCCACGGAAAACGCTAGAAATACATAGCGGTCAGCGGAAGAAAAAAAATCTTTTTATACCGATTCCTTTAGAAATTACATGGAATTAATTTCAAAACCGTCTTCGGAGGTTTTATACATAAGAATCCGGACAATATCATTGTTTTTCTTTCTTTCAAATATTAGCCCGCAATTTTCGAATTTTGTTGCACGAGTTGATAAATAATAGTTTATATTTTTTAATATTCGGAACATTTAAAAACAGTCGCCCCATCACTCGTGCTTCCATAATGGACCATAATTTATTTACTTGCTTATTTAACACCACAATGTGTTACATACAAATTACAAAGTAATTGAATTATGCTGTAATATTAATCAATAAATACCTATACTTAGGTCTGGTGTGAGGGGGGCAAAAACTTACCAACTAAAAGCAAAAAAGAACAAGGAAATTTTAAATATTTAAAATACATTCCAGATGTGTATTAACAGAATGAAACATATAAACGCCATTTTAATACAAACTTTATTAATTATATGGCAAAACATGACCCTAATCAAATGATTGGGTAGTGCAAAATTCATTTGCTCTAATCCAGTCTTTTAATTTCTTTTTAATAAACTTCATAAATCATAATAAAATCCATGGTAATTGTTTCTAAAGTTTTAAGTTCATTAGGTTAAAGATTAATGCATTTGGATATTTTCTCCGAAAACTTAAGATATGCCCTTGTGTACGCGACATGAAGTGGTATGAGTGAAGTATGAGCGCGGTGCGTGTGCCGTTACGTCTCGTGACAAAATCCTCCCGCACGAAGCGGCGCACGACAGAGTATGCGGACGCGCATTGGCGAAAGCGTTTTCGCTCGCGTGCGCATCCTCCGTGCCGCTGTCACACACTCCAGCGTTTTTGCTTCCTTACGAGTATCTTTCACATTCCATATCGTTTCTTACGTTAGGTTTTTGCCGTTTAAACATTTTCTTTCGTACGCCATTTAAACAGTTTCTTTTGAATTGGATACGTACGGGAGAGCCTTTGCAAAAGCATTTCGTTGGTTTAAGCTAGAAGCGTATACGTCTTACCTTCTCTGGCCACGCAATTCAAACGAATTCAAAAAACTAATGTGCAGTTAATTAGCTGTTTACTTCTGAAGCTCTTATTTAGATTCAGTTCAAGATAAAAAAATTTTTTTTAAATATATGCATCAAAGTATGATGAATTATAAGGCATTATATTGTTGCACATGCACAATGCCTTATAATTGATCATCCTTTGGCAATGTTGCCAGATTATTAGCAATTAAAGAGTAAATAACCTTACCAATTATTAGCAGATTTTTACGACATAAGCGGAAGTAATGGTGATCATCCGAAACGGGTAACTGAAAACTATGGATACTATGCTGTAATCAAAATCTTTTTCGAAAACGAAGGTTTTAGAAATATGATGTGACCATGCATCTATGTACAAATATCACATAACTATACTTTATAGTATGCAACTTGTATATGTTTATCCACCGAATCTTGAGTCATAAAGTACTTTAAAAATACGATGAGAACATAAATTTAAGTCGTAACAACCACAAAATGGCGATGTTCTTGTAATAAATACTGTTACTTGGCTTATTTAAAAGAAATTCATTCCCCAATCTCCTCTGAAGTTTTTTGTTTGTTTTATTTCTGTGCTTTAGAGTGGTTTGAACAAGGGTGGTAATTATGTTGTCCATTGATATCATTAATATGGGGAAGTGTATTTGTATAGATAACGAAATTTGATGAATATTTTCAGGGTGCACGGTACTATGTTCGCACTTCTTCCAACCTTTCTTCTGTAACGTGAACAAGAGCTCAAAAATTTAGTCCGTTTAGTCTAAAAAAGAAAGCTCCGTGAAAATAAGTCTAGGAATCAGTTTCACAAAGTAGTTTAATACCTTAAACGAGATTTTTGCTTTGTTAATCGTGATTATCGAAATGCGCATTCAGCTGACTCCTTAATCACGATTTACGAGAAAATTACGATTTATGATTAAAAGCTCGGGAACCCTTATCGCGTTAAATTTCTTCAGTACTGCGATCAATGTGTCCATTTTGCTTGTGGCTCGATTTATAGGTTATGTTCAGTGGTACGAGGTAGGCTAAGAGCTCGTGGGAGGCGCTGATAAGATATAAGATGCGCTCTTGTCCGTCCTTTGTCTTCAAGTTACCCACAATGCTCTGCAAATATGGCACCAAACGTTTAGAATTCTTCAGATATGACGATTAAGATAGTCATGGATTAATTTTGCACGATGAAACTCATACAACGTAATTGTGATTAAATTTACCTTATTCTATAGTTAGTAAATGTGGACAAAAGAATCTTAATTTCTTCGTATATTTGAGATGCAGATGCCAGCGATCGCAAACATCACACCATTCCATAATTTTAAATTTACTTCATAGGAGCATTTTTCTACTATACTATCTGCTTTTTTCTGTGATGAATAAAAAAACAACTAAGTTTAATATTCATGGCGTAATATGTCTGATGGAACCAACTTAATTATATGGTCCAACGCTGTAGAAAAATATCCAGATAAGATATCGAAAAACGGCTTTTTTTGCCATGATTCTGGAAGGGACTTTGCTCTCGGAAATTACAAACTAAATCATTTTATGTGAAAAAAACTTCCCTTTTTCGATGGCAGATTTAATATTATCGTCCTATCCTAACCTTATTCTTCGTATATCCTTCCGCGAGTGCTGCTACCTCCACCATCGCCTCCATCTTCACACAACAGATTTTCTTAAAACGAAATCGCCGGGTCTAACAAACCTAACATCGCGGACTGTGACCGAACAATTGTTTATAATTGTTCATGGCTCGCTGTCGCGAGGCATATTATAATTATCATACCGTAACATACTAACATAAACGGTGGCGAGAAGAAAATGGCGCGGAACAATATTTCTTTATAACTATCGTAAATATGAAAAGCGGAGAATACGGCTTATATTTTCGGAACCGCAATAATATTTGTAGTATTACGACATAAATTATTTTTTCGAACCCTTGTGGGACCATATTCTGAAGTTTGGCCGTCTGATATTTATAATTCTACCCTTGTTACGACTTCGATGTACGCACAAAAGTCGAACGAACAAGCTGAAATATTTGATTGTGGAATGATTTACCGTATTTGACGTAAACGTCCCGTTAAATCTTCATAATGAGAGACTCACTGCAGCCTCCACGCTACACCGTTTTACGTTTTTCCCAGAGTGTGATTTCCATCCTCCAACACTGCACCTCAGATGAAAGTGGTCCTGATGCGTTAATGTAGCTTAGTGTTTGGAATACCTTTACGTGTAACTGCTATTGTTCTCCGGACGTTGTTTCGTACTTTCCCTTTAATTTGCTCGAATTTACGCTGAAGTCAGAGTGACGCACGTCTTCGCTTGGACTTCCGCGTCTTTCTTTCCTCTGGCTTCATTCGTAGAAACAACTGGTTCGTTTCCGTAAATGTAGCCCTCTTCTGAGCAAACACAAACATAAAGGTTCAAGAGTCTTAGTCTTCATTCTTGACCAGTGTTTCAAAACTAGGAAATTACTGGACAGCAGATAAAAAATATTGGAGCGTCGATATTGACGTAAAATTATATAAGAATGAGATAAACGGAAGGACAAAGTCAATATAAAATATACATTTGTTTTTAATTCGTTGAGTACAAATATTAACGTTAGTTAATATTAACGGGGAGCAAAAAGCGGGAGCCAATAATTAGATTTATAAAAAAGAGTATAATTACCGAATTGTTTTCGCAAAATAAATCAGACTCCGAAGTTGACTATCAAGAAGTCCACGAAACACATAATACAACCTTTTATAAAAATTAGAAAAAGTAACAAAAATAACAATACAAAAATTATGGAAAAATTGAGGCATATTTTTTTATATTATTATATCAAATTTGGCTTCAGTGCATGTGAAGAGTGCACGGACCCTAGTGTAAATGATTTTGGGTTCAAAACTCGCGTAAGGCATGGATGTTTTGGATGTCTCCTCATTTTTTCGTCTCATTCAATGAACTATGCTTCCAAAACCATCAATCGTCGTCTGTATTACATTAATATTATTCACTGCAGCAAGAGACGATATAAAATGGGAAGATATTGTTATTCAAATAAAAGACATCTGGATTTTCATTTTTTTCTTCCCATCTTTTTTCGATTAATAGAGTCACTCCCTGTGCGAGTATAGTAATGTTGCGTCGCCATTTGTGAGTCTTTATCTCATTTTCAACTGGAATGCGGGAGTATATAATATCAGATGAAAATGATAGTTTCTGTCCGAGTAAGCAAGAGAGAAAAAGATTAAAGAACCCGAACCTTTAATGCTCTCCTTCTCAGTGCTTCAAATACCACTCCTTCTTTTCATCTCGTGACAAAGGTGGCGTGCGACGAAGGCGGGGAGCGAAAGCTGCGAAGGCGGCTGTGCTACGGTGAGCGAGGTCTTCCGCTCTGCCCTGGTAACGCGACGGGGATGGAACTTCGCGGAACGGGTCCAGCGCAGATGCCAAGCACTTTCGCGTCCTTCCTCATCTCAGATACGAGGACGTACAGCACAAAACACTCGAGGAGATGCGAAGCACCCGACACAACCAATTAGCAAACCCACATCTTCACCCGAAACATGAGTTTAGCTCGAAGAACAGGTCAGATGGCCTATGCCTCGCCACATTATAAAATAAGAAATAATCTATAAATAAACTTTATTGTCAAAAAAGCAGTTACAAACTGCGTATGACCACCTGGAGGACAATAAACTAATTTACTCTCCGGAAGCAAGCAAGGGACAACAAGAAAGCAATTTACTCTCCGGAAGCAAGCAAAAAATATATAAACTTTATTGTCAAGAAAGCAGCTGCAAAATGCATATGAGCACCTGGAGGATAATAAACTAAATTACTCCCCGGAAACAAGCAAGAGACCATTCCGGCAATTCTGATCAAGGGTCCAAGGGCAGTGGTGGACTTAATATTTATAAAATGAATTACTTAATGAATACCTATTTAAAAATATTTAATAATGATAATTAGGTTATAGTGAAAATTCTTCTATTCAAGCAGTGCCTTTTTGTGTCGGCATGTCACGTTACTTTGACTTTAAAAATTTTGGCTTTAAAAACTTGTGGAGAAACTTCAGATTTATTGTTAAAAAGTATGTCCTTGCATGCACCCATCGTAAGATATTTCAAAAAATATATGATAACATTAAAGACTGTCGATAAAAATAGAAAGTCGGTTCGTGATAGAACTTCTCTCTCCGAGCTTATTGATTTTGAGCACGATTTATAGAAAATAAAGAAGAGAGAATATGTTATATTTGTGTGGAAAGGACAATGAGAATCGTTAACATGTGTGGAGTTGCGAAATGAATGGAAATGAAAGAACAACTTACCTGCGATATTTAAAACGAGAAGGAACATGCAATGTTACAGATAAAGTCTAAAGAACAGTTTGATTCATTTGCGGAATATGTGATGAAATTAGGCCAGATTAAATGAAAAATTGAAAAAAAAATGGAATAGAAGATAAGAACTAGAATAAGAGAAAAATTATAATAGCTAATTGCTTTCTTGTTGGGGTACTTCTTCGGTATTCGTCGCGTATTAACCAAGAAAACAGCAAAATCTTTGTGAATTTTACTAGCCTGATCATGACAATCTACTGATTTCATCACCAGACGTAAATTCACATGAATAGAGGAATAACCCATAATAATAGAATGTTATTTGTTGCCTCCAATTCGTGTGATGTACGAAACCCACTTGCGATTCAAAGGAAGAGATTTATTCTGCAGATGAAGCAAGTCGTTTAAGAGAGGAAGGAAGGAAGGAGAAGATGCCTGAACATACCAGACAAGAGGAAATCTGCATCCGGGAAGGGTACACACAAGCAGGAGAAGGGAAAGTGGGCATCCTCATTCGTGGATTATGTCGTCTTCATGTCACCTTCAATGCCACCCACATGTACGGATCAAAACTAATCCCGCGGGAGTACTTCGACCGATTAAGGTGGGACCAGCACTTCAAGTTAGTCAAATCACTGAGATGTATAATTATTATCTTTATTTTTATTGTAATTGTCATAAAATACAACAACATGAATAATAATGAGGAAAAAACATAATTTAATTTCTATCAGTTAATACAGAACAAGCAATATTCAGGAACTCATTTGACTCGTTTGAAATGCATAAGAGGAAAAGGAAAGACATGACGGTCGAGCGAAAAGGTTTCGTGATTAATGCATCTCACCTCAGAGGAAAAAGTGAAATATCTTTCTCAAATATCCGGTGACCAATACATAAAAGTGATGTAAAAGATACTACGGACAATTTATAAAAGTGATGTAAAAGATACTACGGACCAATACATAAAAGTGATGTAAAAGATACTACGGACCAATACATAAAAGTGATGTAAAAGATACTACAAGGTAAAACTACCTACGCTAGTACTACCTTAATGCAACGAAAAGGATGAACGTAAGCCACTGATTTTTTACATTTGAAAATTAAACCCAGCCTTTGCAACAATCAAAAAAATTATTTTTCCTTATGAAGATCGTCGGATTGCAAATGAGCACAAGTAAAAAATTGAGATTTGCATCTTCAACCCGAGAGATACATTAACAATTGGACCTGTATCAATAAAACATATAAGAGAATTCATATACGTACGAATTATTGATAATTATAATATGGAGGGCATAGATCAGAAGTTTTTATACTGGATGTGTGATCATTATCTACCATTCCTGAGGAATCAGGATCCCACATAGACCCATCCTGGCTCGTGTTTTTCTCCAGTTTTCCTTTGGGAAGAGACGGACTTTATATACCTCTCACTCCCTCTCGGGTTTAGGGGTAGCAGTCTATTGTATTCATTAATCTCGAACATTGAGTTACGATATATAAACAATATGTTCCGTATAATGTATAGTTCAATAATAATAATACGTACTTGTGAACGATATTTTTGTTTTTATTAATTACAAAGCGGGTAGCGGGATAAGGTAGGTGTGGCGACCCCCATGGGTGCCGACTAAACCAACGTTATGACCGTACTCTGTGTGTAAAAAAACATGTTTTGCTTGGTTTTTGGGTCGTCAATTCTCCAAACTGAGACACAATCTCTACAATGATGTTTTTGACACGTCCTTAATAAAGAATTTATTTGCGGAAAACCATACTGTATCTCAACTTTAAGTAACAAACGCTATTTGCAAATATCATAGGAATAATTTCCAATTTTTTTTTCAAAGCTGCAGTTAAAAACACCTTAAAATTAAAAAACTGAAAAAGAACCATTTTTTCAGAAGTGATTGTTTTATATGGTTTGATATGTCGTGAGAAATTGCGACACATACAAAATTTTATTAGCTTTTAGGAGGTCAAAAATCATTTTAATATCTTATTTCGTTCATCCGACAACCAATTTTTAGTAAAACACTGCACATGTAATAGTTGGATATTTGGAGTTCAAAAATTCAAAACTCATAATAATAATCTTTATATGTTTTCACATGCTTATATGCATCTTCTCCATTTAAATTCGTGAATATGTTGATATATGCTTGTCATTTGTTGTCGATACATTGCAGAATATACCGGTATCTAATATACATTTTTCAAGTTTTAAACATCTATAATAAGAAATGTAACCATCAACGACTCGCGCAGTTATGGCTTCACCAAGAGCTCAGCCGTCTCCATCTGAAAATAATACTTCATGATCTAGGTGTTTTAGTGTAGGTCATTCCAGAACCAGTGGGTCTTCGTCGGTTTCATCGATTCTTTAAATCATTTGTACTCGTATGATCCGTTGCATTAGAAGTAGTAGAAGTTTAAATAATAATTAATAACGTACGACATTTTATGGACGAATAATATTTATATTTTCTGTGAAGAACTCACAACGTTTCGACGTGGATTTACGCCGTCGTCAGGTGATCAAGTAATAACAAATTATAACAATAAACATAACAAGAGGACAAATGAACAGGATATAAACTGAAATATAAACACAAAATATGTTTACAAAAAAGCAGAAACACAAACATGTTATAATATTGTATTGTATAAACCAGATAGTTTTTCGGTGCCTGTGCGTAAATTCAAACTCCCGTGCGTATTTTTTATAAATATCATTTCTGATATACGTTTGTAATAATTAACTTTTTTGTCAACATATTTTGTGTTTATATTTCAGTTTGTATCCTGTTCATTTGTCCTGTTGTTATTTTTATTGTTGTAATTTGTTATTTCTTGATCACCTGACGACAGCGTAAATCTACGTCGAAACGTGAGCTCTTCACAGAAAATATAAATATTATTCAAAGTCCATAAAATGTCGTACGTTATTTATTTATTTGTCAGAAACAATCCACAATGAAGCACGTTTATTGGTAATTTACGGGTGATGAGATTGACGGCAACTTATTATCTCCAAAAAAGTTTTTGTTTTCATTAATAGTTAGCAGGTTTATTACCTAACTTTTATGATTTTAAAATAATTTCAAGAAAAACAATAAAATTAACAAAAATAAAGTCGCAGTTAATCAGATAGTCGTTAATATTCTCCATCCACCCCAGGAACCCGGAGGACATTTTAGTATTCATGTTTAGAATAGACATTAATATGAAGTACAGGAATGTTATTTCTTAATTCTTTTTAATAAGATTAATTTAAAAGTATGAAAACTGTCGGAAAAAATATGTGTTAATGAATCTTCTAGGAGGAAGACAGCTCGTAGGTATTTTAATTTTCAAATTTATAGTTCAGAATTTCTAGTGGAGCCCAGATTGTTCCCATTCTCGCAAATATGAAAGTTTATTTTGTCATTTTACTGAAGTGTGGTTGTAACATTCTATGAATTGTAATACATGATTCCCATATAAAATGTTTAAGACATGTTGACTTTTCGTAGTTACGCAAGCATACATTACTTAAAACGACAAGAAAAAGCATTCTTGAAATTTGCTCCAATTTCCAGATAATAGTGGAAGACTTGTAGAAAACGAAAAAGTGGTTAAAATGAAAATTTTATGGTAAATAGAATTAACAAATGCGTGTCTAAACGCAAAAAAAAGAAAGAAATACTTGATAGCCGACTTTTAAAATTTCTGTGTTTCAATCGGTCAGCTAGTAACGTACAAATTATGAAGAAGACTTTAAAACGACATTATTAGTGTTTTTGATGTATATGAATCACCTCAAACTACCGGGAATATTAAAAAGTGTATAAGCATTAGATACCACAGAGTGAGAATAGTCATGCAAACACTTCATTATTCCGTATTACTTAACATAATTCAGCAGAAACAAAACCATAAAAGAGCTGATTTTTTAAAAACTGCATTTTATCAATTGAGAAACCATAGCGGACAATATGTCCACTAAATCTCACAAGAATAGTCTTCTTCATCCTAACCAGTCCCCATGAAACTCATTACACACTCAAACAAACATTAATTATATTTGCACTAAATGAACAATTTAGCACTTCTTTTCTTATCTCGTTTCATCAATTCTTCTCCAGGTCTCCATTTAAATGTGCTTACGTTTATGAGTTCTTGTTACACTGCTCTTTAAAGGTATCTCAAGCTTAACAATCTGGTATTCCTTCCCACGATCTTCCTCAAGCGAATTGTGAAACGAGGATCTCTTCCAAGGAACTAGGAAGGGAGCGGTTTTCCAAACTCATCCTCATTATCTTTTCTACTGCATACCGGCGCTTCGAAATTACGTGAGTTGTTGGATGCTCCGCAAAGAATTCAAACAGTACAATCGTAAAAAAATAGTTGTAACAATATTTTCAATTGAATTTCTTCTCTAAAACGTCCATCCTAACAGTGGACTATTTTCTAACCCTTTTTTTTAACTTTCCAGCTACACAGTGTGTACGAGGAAAGTATTGGAATTGATATAAATTTATTGTCAAAAAAGCAGTTAAAAACTGCGTACGACCACGTGGAGGACAATAAACTAATTTACTCTCCGGAAGCAACCAAGAAACGTATTCCATCAATTCCGATCAAGGGCCCTAAGGCAGAGGCGGATTGAAAAATTTTAGTAAAAATTCCTAGATAAGATAAAAAGTTAGCTACGAGCTATAATACTAATGTTTGTAATTTAATCTACATAAAATATTTTACGTGTACGAATTATTATCGACATGTATGATTTATAATAGAAAAATAATATAGAGATCTCTTCGGATCTTTACGAATTGCCTCCAGGAGAGTATATTTTCAAATTTTTGCTATCATGTCCAATGTCGTATGTGTGTGTTTAGAATTTTGTTCCCCCGATAACTCACGAACAAATTGAAGCATCCAAACCAAACTTGAGATTTGACTTTGAATACGTTGAAGCTTATTTCCGGTCAGCTCACTCCGACATCATTTACACACAACGCTCCACTTCCGGTTTCTTAAAATACAATATTTTGAAAACATGAACATAAACCTTTTATGTAAATTCTGTGTGCAGATTGCTGAACAGCATTTCCGAACGTCGCACCGATTTCGAGATACAGCGAAAAATATTTGCGCAAAATAGTTTTATCTTGGAGGCGCTTTGTTCAGATCAGCCAATAAGTGAAATGCAAAGAGATTAAGGAGGAAGATAATGTTTTAGCCTTTTTCACTACGCAAAGGTGATGGCAACATATACCTTGTATGGTTTGGGAATATATATTTTTAAACTGATTGAATTGTGTAGTATGACGTCTTGTTTCATCCTTTTAATGTGTGTAGATTTCTTATCTATGAATTATATTATACTAATATTGAAATGAGGCTTTTTGTTGTTGTTTTGTCGTAAGAGCCATAATTGGAAAGTTAAGTGGTCACACTCCAGATTTTTACTGAGATTTTCGGAAAACATACCTTAGAATAAAGAAATTTGTATCAAAAGTAAATGATTCCATTAGCTATTCATTTATGATGCTCAGAAAGCAACAAGTAGAAATTGTGTGACCCAAATTCATTCTTTCGTTGTTCGTGACACACAGGCACAATATGGGAGTGGAGAGGTCAGATATTAAATGAATATTTAGATCCACAGTTAATATGGAGACTTAGATATTATTGCAGTACTCAAACTTGTGAGAGATGATATTCATCTATCAATTTTATTCAATTATAATATAATAATAATATATTATTATTATTATAGTTGCATAAAATTGATAGTTGTTTATTATTATTATTATTAGGAACTCGTGTATAATATTTGTGTGGTGTTTAAATATTTATTGAAGTTGGTTTGTTCTCTCATCCATNGGTGTTTAAATATTTATTGAAGTTGGTTTGTTCTCTCATCCATAACGAAGGAATCGAAACGGAAAAGAACGTTTTTCAGTTTATTTTGGTATTTGGTTACATGTTCCTCCGATCACAAAATTTTCCTCGTCTATCTTCAATTTCACCACGTCTGAGTCTTTGCAGTTATTGATGTTTCAACGTCTCTCGTAATCTTGTTTTACTATGTCTCCCAATTGTCCTTCTTCGGTCACGTATTCTCTGTACTTTCATACATCTCCTTGTTACTTTTAAAGTCATGTTTGTTTTCATTCTTAAATTTTCCTTTGCTCTTCATTTTACGTATTTAGTTAATTCTTTCTTCTCCATACCGTTCGCACTCCCACCTGACGTGCTCACTGTCTTCGTCTCCTTTCCCACAAATGCACCTCATATCTTATTTTTTTCTTTTCTGCAAGTATGAGTTGAAATTTCCATGGTTTGTTAAAAATGTATGACATATTTGTGTAATTTGAGCCATTTGTTCTTTTGGTTACTGAAATTGACCTCTGGTAGATACTACTAAGTATGTTGTCCGTTCTTTTCTCTCTCCCTTCGTATTTGCCATCCCGCGAGAAGTGATTTCGCGACTGTTATTCTCGATCGTTTTTTATCCCTCCGACAAAAAATCTTTTATTACTACCATTATATAATGTATCTAGCTGATTACTCGGCGTTGCCCGGAATTTTTTTTTTACTCGTTAGACCAACGAACCCACTCACTCACCGGAAGGAAGCCTCGCAGGTCGAATTTTTGCTTCCGATGCAAGATACAACTGCGGCAGCGCGGTTGCACCATTTCATCAAAACGCTTATGAAATCTAAACCATTCGTCCAACTTTACGATTTAAATATGCTTTTTATCTTTGTTAAATGCACAAAACAAAGAACCCGTTCAATTTGATGAAGATTGATTTTTTTTCCTTCTTAAATTCCTCACTCAATTTGAAATATTTCAACACTTCTATTTTTCATTAAGTTTTTTCGGTAATTTAAATTAACCTTAGTAGATAGACATATGCTGTCGCGGACTTTCTTGTAGAACACTTTGAGGCGAATAATATTGCCACTCATATTTCTCATCTATCTCTAACCGTTTAGGCAGCGAATGGGAATCTGTCCGATTTTTCCTCCGATTTCATCGACATTTATCTTCAACATTTTTTATCTTTCTTTTCATACATTAAAAAACTAAATGTTAGCCTATGTTCCTCCTGGACATCTTAACTATCTCCTTGTTGAATTTCATCACGATCGATCGGTTCTGTGGTTTGGTCGTGATTAAGTAACAAAAAGACAAACAGACTTTCGCATTACGCATTTATACGTATATTAGTATGGATTAAAGGGCTCTAATGACCTTGTTGTTGTCGAGCCCTAAAGCCCCACAAAAAAAGTATGGATTAAATAAATAATGAAAGACTTACCTTATATATACTACGACCATTATATAATTTTTAAAAAAAAGTAAGACTTACGGCCTTTTATGGAAAAAATCTTTTATTTTGGACACGAGTTGAAAAAGCTATCGCTCATTCAACGAGAGATGTGTTCGTTGACTCTTTCCTCTCGTTGCCCATTTTCGCACTCACTCTCGTCGTCTCTCACGCATGCCCTTTCGCACGCAACGACTCCCATTGCGTAACACGAGTCCTCTCTTCCCTCCGACCATTTCCTTTTCACTCTCGCAGCAACTGGAATTTAACCAAAGGTCGGCGTACTCTTTCCAGCCAATATTAAAACATGCAGTATTCATTGCGGGCAAGTACTTTATTTAATATCATTGATGTATTTTTTTCTATTGAAATCATGTATGAAATAACTCCTAATATTATATTTAAATATAAATCATAAAGATGTCTGATCAATTTATATTATCTCGAACTTTTAATAAATGTCCCTCTTTTACTCCTATCATGCTACACCAAATACAAGTTACGAGGTATCATTACAAATATCATTTTATGTACAGTGTAGGAATCTTCATTTTACGTTTTAACAATGTATCATTTGTAGCTTTCTAATTTGTTATAAAAACAAAATTGGATGAAAATTGTCATAAGCTTTTAATCGATGTCCCTCGTATATTGACAGTCAGTGCGCGTATACACACCCATTAACCCTAGTTTATACCNATCGATGTCCCTCGTATATTGACAGTCAGTGCGCGTATACACACCCATTAACCCTAGTTTATACCGTTCAATGTGTGAGAGGGTACTGCAATTTGCAAGTATATGTTAGGGAACTTCAAACTGTTGTGGATTATGGAGCATTACAACAGAACAAGCTATTGCTTCTGATCGGCATCTCGGAGCATTACAACAGAACAAGCTATTGCTTCTGATGGGCATCTCGTGAATGCGGGTATTCAAACCGAAGTGAGTTGTATTTGTCAAGCGTTTTACTGGAAGTCTGGAATTAATTACAACAAAATGTTTTTTAGCAGAGTGTAATATTTAAATGCTCTAAGTTTTCGTTCTTTTTTCAACTGTTTGTGAAAATTTTTTGTCCAGGTATTAGCCAGTTATTTCCTATTTCTTGATGCAACGGAAATTACGGGTCCATGAACAAGATTAAAATTTTAACACAATTATTTGTCTCCATTACGAGAAAATGCAATTATGTCAGGTATGCCTACCTCGTACACGAGACTAACATCTTTGAGTATATCAAGATACGAGTAAAATCGAGGAAACGTAGTAAAATGAGAATTAATTGTATATTTCATTAGTTTGACAGGAAACCTCCCATCTGCGATGCAAAATCATATTCATTTTAAGTAGCGTCAAACTAGAATATTACAGGGCACAAGCGTTATAAAAATAGTTTATTCCCAAATTACACGTTAATGATCGCGTATACCCTTGTAGAGGAAACTTCAACTTCTTCTGAAAATGTAAAAATATTATAAATAAATTGTATTACCTTCAAAACAGGCAACAACTAACGCAACCTCCACTAGATAATATTATTTATGCAGTATCTCCTTAGAACAAGTTCATAACTCCTTCATTCACAGATTACTTAAGTCTGAGAATATGAAATTTATTTCAACATTTAAAAATAAAGGAAATAGTTTGGTAACGAAAGGAAAAAAATAAGACAGATCACTTGAATACTAACAACGTAGGATACAAAATAAGATGCAAAGATTGTAATGCTAACTACGTAGATCTAACAAAATGAGGGTTAAAAACTGGAATCTAGGAACACAAAAGAAATTTAAAATCAGTAGAACAAAGTGTGTTTACCTCCCATTAGATTAATAATGATCTCTTGATGGTATAAATACACAGGGAAGGACAATTACATACTTAAGATTCTGGGTGTCATTCGGATACTTCCTTACGTTTATAATAATGCGTGAACACTTTCCTAACATAATCATTACAAAGCACGAAGGAAATTCATATTGAAACCATGATGGAACAATCTTTTATCCTTCTTTTACTCACTTAGTACGTAAACCAACAATTTAAAAAAACAAATAATCAATTAAAATTAAATTTCCTTTTTTTGCCGCTCTAGGACAGGGCAATAATGTTATAGTAAGGGGCAACTTAGTTGACGAAGTCGTTTATCAGACATCCAGCAAATCCTTCCTAGATATTCATTATGATGTGGAGAGACAATGTTTTATGTAGGTGTTCGCTGTGAACCGGTAGAATTAAAAATAGTGCCCTCCCCCTACAGTGATTCCTACACCCCATGAGACCCGGGGTGGGATATTAGTTTTACAGTCCCCCTCGCCAACAAAGGATTTTGGAGACCCCCATACACAAACGTGTTTGCATGCCAATTAATGCGTATCCTATACGCTATGATGTATCATGAAGAATTGAAATATGAGTGTTATTCATTAATAAACTTAACTATTGTATGTTTTACAAAAGTCAACCTCTCCCACAATAGGCCCCGATGGTGCCCATGAGCGTTGCAGAGGGTAGAGTTCCACAATTTCTCTGACCTCGATACTAGAAGGAGGAGACGTGGTCAGCATCACGCTCCGGTCTGTTCGACTCGCAGGATAGACTCAGTACTCATTATACAGCAGGCTGAGTAGGACTGGGAGCCAGTCTGGATATTGAGGTGTGATGAAACATCCCCACCTCACCGGGGATCGAAGCCTCGGCCATCCAGCCAGAAACTCAGCACTCTACTCACTGAGCCACGCTGACTCCTTTATATGTTTTACGATTTTAAAAATATTTCAAATTATACTTATGTTCAAAATGATGAGTTTATATGATTCTTACTGACCCATTTAGAGGTCTCTCCAGGTGGAGGTCTGGAGCGGGACGACGTCCACTATTGAGGATGCCTCATCTTGTAACATGAATCTTCTCTAAGTGGCGTTTTACGCTGACATACTAACCTGTTGCAGTAGAAAATAAAGAGGTGCTAACATCTAACGATCACACCGGCCTTCTACGGAACCGGAAATGGGTGTGTGCAAGTGGCGAAGTGCCGTCAAAAGTCCTCTGTATCGCGTTCGCTCTGCTCCGGCGCCATCGGACAGACAAGCTATAAAGTCGAAGGTCTGTGTGTTTCCGGAGACTGAAAATTTGTTACACCGTTGACAGACTTACTCAACTAGAAGCGTGGAGAAAACGACCTGGGGACCCGTTTCACAAAAGTACAAGTGTTGTTCGTAACAACTTGTTACGAACAATACTTGTAATGACAAGTAGTTAGTTACAATCGTTTCACAAAGATTTCGCTAACTTGTTAGTAACAAAAGTAGTATATTCACACGTGTCAGTAACAAGTATTGGCGGACAGTCTACTCTTTCTCGTTTGATTCTGCGTTACGTAATGTCAAATTTGGTATTTCAAAAACATTCATTAGTACACTTTTGGGGAGTATAGCACAGGAAGCATTTTACGTATTATTAAAAATGTTTCAAGCTTATCAACAATGAATTTCCAAACTGCATAATAATAACTTAATTAAAATTTATAGTAAAATAAATACAGTTCTTCTCTTGTAATAAGCTATTGTTACACGTCCCTCTTTTCCTTCCAGCTTTACAGACGTCATTCTAACGCGTTCGTTAAATTCGTTCACCGACACAAACGAAAAGTTCACTCTTTCCTTTAAAGTTTTCCTATATCGTTGCACACGAATGAATAACTCTTCATCTTCCGATGAAGAATTTGACCATCTCATATTAATAAAATAAAACTTGTATCACAGTTAACAAACGTTTAAAGCTAGGTAAGAAATTCTTAGTTGGTAACAAGTTTGTCAGCTATAATTGTGAATGACCTAACAATGTTGGTGGGTTACGAGTAAATTACTTGTAAATTTGTAAGAATTCGCTTGTAATTACAAGTTTATATGTGTACCTTTGTGAAACGCTAATAACTGGATATTTTTACAAACTTGGGAAAATTTACTTGTCACTTACAAACTTGTACTTTTGTGAAACGGACCTCTGGAATCATACTTGCATTACATCATAGGTCTTGATTTCAGCTCGCATAATGAATTATGCGCTTACAAAAAATGGGAAGTGCAAACGAGATTTTATTTTTAAGAAAATAGTTTGTAGCTCTGTCGCTGTTTGGAAGACATTAAATTCATTTTCTATTGGAATTTCATTATCTCGAAGATTTTCTTGCTCTAAATGGTGGTCTTAAAAATTTATCGAACACCGTTCACCAAAGCTGTTCAGTCTCACATAACGTAAAAAACCTTTTATTTCAATGTGATACTAAATGGTCTGCGATCCTTCAATAGCCGAAGTCATAATCTTGATAACTTAATTATGCTTTTCTAGTTTTCCTCTAGTACTTTTGTGGACAGATCCCTTACTAACTTATGAAGAGTAATGAGGCCTATCGTCCTCCATATCTTCACACCATCTTATAGATAATACTGCAAAAATAAATATTTATTCGTATTTCTTCAAAGGTGAAAGAATAATAAAGATAAAAGATGGATAGTATTCAACCAAAGTTTACTCATCGATTAAGCCCGAAGCCAAGTAGATGGATTAAACATCAGATCTGTTTCCAGAGAAGCAAGACCCGAGGGAGCAAGATGTCCTGCTTTGAAGAGTAGGTCTTTCGCAGAGGAGAACAATTTACTTCAAAAGTCTGCCTAACATGTGCTCGTATTCATTATTTTTGTTTCCACTGTCCCTAAACATCATTAGTTAGTCTAGAGGATGGTCACTATTAACTTCCTATACCGTACGAGGAATGGATATGGGTGATAACACAATCTTACGTGAGAATTTTTTATATTTAAAAACTATGTTTTAATACCTCATATCTACGATACCTGAACATTATTTAGACGGTTTTTGAGTTTCATCTCACGAGGATTGAGAAACAAAAACGCAACGAATGTGCGCAACTGCAGGTGATACAGTTCGATATATTTCGTGTTTAGATGTTAACAAAGTGTATTTATTGTTTATGAGACAATGAATAATTCTGATTTGTATGCAAAATACTATCATGAAAAGAAGAGATGAAGACTCAGATAGTTTTCTATCAAGAAGAAGTATGTTTTATAAGGGATGGATAATATTTACTTGTCATAAATGCGATTAAAATTCTACAAAGATTCATAGCGTTCATAGCATAACGTTTTAGAACATACATTAAAAATTGTTGGGGGTTCGAAGTACGCTGATGGTATCTTAGACACGAAAACCCTTTCATCATCATTGAAAAATCATTGTTTCAATGAAAAACCGTTTCACGTTGTTTCTTATCCGGTTTTGAAATTTGTGTGAAAATGGCTTCTGAAATTGATGGGTTATTAAATTACTTGATGGTTTGCTTCATGTCCTTGAAAAGATTTGTGTGCTTCACATTCATTTCTTTTACAATTAAAAACTTAAGATATCTTAATATTGTCGGTTTGTTTACTCAGCAAAATTTGCTATCGATGTTTCTCAAAGACCTTACACTTGCGGAATTTGTTTACAGTAGAAGTATTTTCAACTTACTTTTTTTTTTGGGGGGGGGGGTTTANCATTGGAGCCAAATTTATACAGGTAGGGAAAATGCAGTTACGCACTTGGGAGAGCCAACATGACTCTCCCCGCATGTGGGACTCGCCGAATGACTCAACCATACCCACTAAAAACCTTGCTGAATTACAACTCAAAACTCAAATATCAACTTATCTCAAGTTATTACAAAAATTTAAAAAAAGAAAAAAAGAAAGTGGAAAATGAAAGATACCCTAGCGTCGGGATCGAAAAGAAGAAGAGGTGACCAAGGAAGGTCATGAAAGAGAAAGGAAGGAGCCTTACACAAGTAAGTGGAAGTAATGCCAGACTCAGCTCGGGGTCCCGTGTTTGCCAAACACGTACTTACTAGGTGTAAGTCCCCTGTGGGGTTCAACTTACTTACCACGACTTGTTCCAATTTACTTTTATTAAAACAACATTGAGTAAAGAAATCGTTCACGTCGGATATTAACGTGAGAAAACTTGATTTTCCGAAATCATTTCATTAAATCAGGTTCAGTCTGACACACTCACCAGTCTACAATAAATAAAACTATATCTGGACCGTAGGATCAAAATCAGCGAAAAGTTTTGATTGTGCAACGCTTACTATATTATAAATCAAAAAGATTTCGGTATTAATTTTTAATGGACAATGAAGATATGTGCAAAATGATAATTTGAATATGTGATAAAAATATTAGTGATTCCATGCGAGGCAACTAGATGCCAGTCCAACTCTGCGTTATATTATTTAAGAAATTAGATATTTCTTTGAGTTTGCACTTAATACTCCAATACAATTTTCAAGGGTTCCGGTACGTTGAAGTTAACCATGTTTACTGGATGAAGGACCGATTAACTATTCCAAGACATTGAATTGAATACAATTATCAGATTCGTTTTTCCAAGAGTGAAAAAATATTGTTTGTTTCTATTCACAAAGCCGTGTAACTTTACCGAACAAAAGACGTATTAATAGGAATCACGAAAGCGACTTTTAATGTAAAAAGTATAAGTTAATATCACAACAAAGTAAGATACAAGGTAGATCTAGTACTATTTACGTCCATTATGTAATCTAATTAAAAATTTTTGGACAAAGAAGTTAATTATTACAAAACGTTGTATATCAGAATTGAAATTTATAAAAAATACACACGGGTGTTTGAATTTATGCACAGACACTGAAGAACTACCTGGTTTATGCAATACAATATTATAACATGCTTGTGTTTCTGCTTTTTTTTGTAAACATATTTTGTGTTTATATTTCTGTTTATATCATGTTCATTTGTCCTGTTATGTTTATTGTTACAATTGCACAAAAAATAAAAATATTATTCACATACCATAAAAAGTCGTAAGTTTTTAATTACGTTTTTAATTCGATGCAAGGTAATATTCGTTCTACGCTCTCGATGTAGAGAGAACAAAATGGCGCCACAAGACAAAGTGAATTGAGTTGAAGACATGTTGGCGACAGATTTAAGTTTAATGAAATCTGAACGTACGGCCAACATAACACGAGGCCTTATGGATGATACCGAAGCGTTGGCTACACTGAATACAAGCCCCATAGAAGCATCAAGCCAGTTACACTGGCAATAAATAAATAAATGAACTTATAATTTAATGTAAAAAGAGCAGTTACAAACTTCATTTTACTAAGTCGAGGACAATAAACTATTAATCACAGTGCTTAGTCCCCGTTCACGTTTTCTTTTCTTACGTTACATTTCCTCTGTGGAATGTCACATGACTTCGAGTAAATAAAAAAATGATTTATGGCCCTTGGAGATGAATAGGGTCATAGTGGCAACAGTAGGTAGGCCCCATCAAGTCATTCGGGGTTCGATTCCCGATGCCAGAAAATTTATAACTTTTCACACGAATGTCCCAGTTCATAAAGCTGTGACTACTGAAAAGCAAACCTTCCTTCCTCTATTCACCTCCCCCTCGTATCAATAACTCTAACTATTACTAACTACTTCTACTAACCCCTCCACGTGGGTCAAGTCGTTGGTAAACCCAGCTAAGTGGCCCGTCTACTTAACAATAGCCTACCACCAAACTACTAACTCCTATCGCTCCATGTAGATAAGCTTCTATAGCACTAAGCTACATTTCCCATTTACAAATACAACAATAAAAAAATAGTAGGTGTGGAGCGTCCAATTGAGCTATAGATTCGCTAGCGCCCTTTATCCCTGCAGCCACAACGATCCTCGACGCAGAAATTCAAGTCATTCGAGGATTCATTGGAGCACTATAAGATCGTCCTTGCATGCGATTTCCGCGGCCGAATGCGTCTCGGGAGGGTGGGGGTGAGAAGTGAGGCAGGTGCCGTGACCGGAGTGCG
The DNA here is from genome assembly GCA_002313205.1 of Laupala kohalensis. NCBI lineage: Eukaryota > Metazoa > Arthropoda > Insecta > Orthoptera > Trigonidiidae > Laupala > Laupala kohalensis. The sequence continues at coordinate 231,157 of NNCF01126470.1, forward strand.
AAGGGTTGTGGGGGGGGGGGAGTGCGACGGAAGCAGCGATGCTGCAACGCTTTCCCTGCCTCGTGATGTAAGCACTCGTCGATCAAACGTCGAGGCGTGGCACGCATCCGGCTTTTGTGTCCTACTACTGCCCTTCTCTCCTCCTGCTCTTTCTCCTACTTCCATTCTCTCTGCCTTCTTCAGCCACAACGTGGTAGTAACCCCTGTCCACTACTCTCTCAATAAACGCTCCCATCCTGGCCAGTGTTTTCCTTCGAGTACAGGTATATATAGGTCCACTAGTCTCGAACCTAAGGGCGGGAAGTTCATTAAGAGTTTTGTTGCTATTAACCTGGAATTATCAATTATTTTAAAACCTGTATTTATTTAACAAATAATGCTTGTTAATATCACGTATTTGTTTAATAAATTCGTGTCGAAATATTAAATCCACCACTGCCTTTGGGTCGTTGATTGAAGCTCTTGGTGTAGTTCCTTGCTTGTTCCTGGAGAGTAAATTAGATTATTGCCCTTGCGTGGCCATAAGCAGTTTATAACAGATTTTTTGACAGTCAATTATTTATTTAGTTTAGGAAATTGAATGGAACATTTCTTTTAAAAAATATTGAGGGAGCTTTTCTTTTAATATTCTCGAACAGAAATTTCTGTTTTCATTTAAATACTACTAATGTTTCGGTGGTTTCTTTTCACCTTCTGCAAAGTCGGCAGACACTTTCTGTTGATACACTGTTTCATTGGAAGTATTGTGAGAGGTGGATTTAGAATTAAATGAATTTTATTTATCATAAAATTAAGCACAATTTACTGGTAACTTAAGAATACAAACTTTAAATTATAGATATAATAAATTTTTTATGAGTTTTTTTTTCATTCTTAGTCTTAGCATGTACATAGTTATTGTTTAAATGTAAAAAAATATTATTTCAACCATTTTCAATTATTAGTACTTGCTTGCAATTACATCTTTATTCAATTATATATTGCAAAAAAATCTAAGGATATAGTGATCAAAATCAACTGTAACAACAATATAAGATGTGATTTAGGAAAAAAGGAAATTGAATACCATACGAAGTCATTGGACTCTTCTCGACACGACATCAACATTTCGGTGTTAATAAGCTGTATTTCACGAAATAATTACTGTAAATTGTGTCCAGAACACATTCTTACTACAAGTGACAGTCTGCAAGCACATCTGGATGTTTATTTTTAAAATTATACATTAAAGTTAAAAACTTTCTGAAATAATGCTTTTTTTGCTATCCACGAGTGAGTATGCGTAAACAAATTCCATTATGTAATCTAAATAAAGAAATAATT
>NNCF01126471.1:0-25800 GCA_002313205.1 Laupala kohalensis
TTTAGCTTCAAAGGTGAAAAAGGAGATGGAGTTGATCAATACGAGAGTTTTTAAAGTAACTGATATGATATCATTCAGAAGGGGAGGAATGGTGAGAATTTATATCAAAGGGCGTAACGAGCACAATTTAGTAAGTGAATGGACAAAAGAGAAATTAGGTAAATATGAGGTGAAAGAGGGAAACCAAGTATAGGAAATTCAGGAAGAATAACTACTGCGGGTAATTAAAATTAAAAGTAAATAAATAAGTAAATGATTCTAGTTAGAAACGAAGGGCAAAAAAAGATTAGGCGGTAGACTACGAGAAATGAAAACAAAATTTAAAAAATGTAAGACAGGCAGGGGCTTCAGTATTCAAACTCATAAGTTATTGTTCGATCAGAAATTTATTTGCACGTTTTTGTTTTAATTCAAAAAAGGTTTAAGAAATTTCTCAAACTTGGTGGGTGCAATTGTGAGATTTGAATAATTCAGTAATTAATTGTAAATAAAATCATCCTCGTTCGGGAATAAAGAAATTTAAAAGGTCGACCGTTGAAAGATGACGAAGGCAGCCCCCTACATCTGGTATGGCGCAGACACACAGTCGGCTCTTTGGTGTCGAAGGAAATTTACAACTTTTTAGAAATAGCAAGTTAGCGAGGGAGTGGGGAAAGCGACCCAACCCGACCGCAATAACCCCAGATGTGCGAAGGGTGGAAACATGAACCAACTTGTTCGTAAAGATCGTTGGGAGTTAAAACATCGTTGCAAGAATACCTTAAGCTGTATATATTATGACATCATTAATTAAAGAGGGTTCAAACGCAGTTGGTCAATACCACTTACCTGACTCCATCAGTTAGCTTCTCCAGCACTGCTTACTTTACCCTTCTAATGACAAAAAAGGAGAAGAACATTCGGGGTTCGGCCCATTTTACTGGTCGTAAAATATACCTCGACCTTAATAAAGGAAACAGAACACTGTAAAATTGACTTTATTATTTATTTCTACTAATAATTTATTTCTCCACACATTTTCAAAATAAACCCTTGCCTCTAAAAGTCTTCGGCAATTTCGCACGAAGTTTTACCAGAAGTTCCCTTGATGTTCAAACAAATTTGAGGTCACCCAACGCTGCGAGTCATGCAAATTACTTTAGTATTAAACAGAATGGCTTCCCGCTACAGAAAGTGACGACTAAAGCTGTACTGTCACTGCACCCTTCACCATGGCTGCACGCGGTGATGCCCGCTCGATCCACGCCGACCGCGCAGTGTGGCTTCCCCACACGGAACGGAGAAAGGTCATGGGTTTAGTCGCCCCGCTCATCTTGACGATAAAGAGTAATGGTGGAATACCACTAATACTGTTCATTTCCAAAAAATTCATCACTCGCGAAAGTCAGTTCTAAAACTGTCTCTTANTGAGGGTTAGTTCACGCAAAGTTCACAAACTGAGCTTTAATGCTGGTGGCGAGACCTGAACTCAACAAAATCGTTAATCGCCGTATGAGTAAAAACGAATGAGTAAGCATCTGATTATAATCACTGAATCAGAAGCAACTTTGAAGGAGATCGGCAAGACGTATTGCTCAACCTCAGAGATTTTCTGAGTGGATAATATCTGATATCTCATGACATGTTTTTTTCTTGTATTCATGTATTATATTTGCGCCTGTAATTCCAATACACAAATTGTTTATACTGGACGTTACATTCCAATGTACTAACAAGAGATATTGCATCTCAATCATTTTCGTTTTTATTGAGTAGCTTACCCTTAAGTTAAGTTAGGCCAAGTGCAAAATAATTAATTATGTGAATAATTTTATAATTAGAATTTGTCACACATTTCTATATAGCTGATGAAAGCAAATTATCATTATTACTGGTAATATTCATTTTGTGACTTTTACCTCGGATAATCAATTTTCTATGACCGTATGTTTAGCCTGGTGTTTGTAAAAATGACTGTTCTATGCAAAACTCTTTTTGTTTTAAGACCTTTCGTTTCAAGAAAGATTCTTTCATATATCAATATAAATAATTTTAATGTTCGAAAACGCATTACAATATTTATCGTATAACATTTTGAAATATATTATTAAATACTATCTTTATAGTCGTAAATTGGGAAAAATTAAAATTTTATAAGAAAATTGCAGTTCATTTAAATCATTTGTTCAGATTGCTGAATCCATTACACATTATTTCCTCACTTAACTTCTGTACCTTCTGTTTCGACAAATGGGATCGAACTACGTGCCATTCGAAAGGACAGCTGTTACTGGGTTGTCATTCTGATAGTGATACGTAGTCTCTTTGGAATCTACTTTACAGGAAATGGTGAGCGAAGGTGACATATTTGCACAGAATCCTTGAAGCGGCAATTCTCTATCTAACAAAAAAGTTCTACGATTCAGTGGCGTGTATATATTGAAATATAGGAGAATATATTGCATATGGCAATGTTTGTATTTTTATTTGGATTTCAGTTACTCATGTAGCCCTGAAATTTATGATGATTGTGATACCATTTTATATTTACGGAGCCCTGTTTGCGGTTCCTCTCCAAGAAACTCTTTTGAGGGTTTGGATCTTCGCCTTAAACCGCCTTCCATCTTCGGCGTCGAAAAAAAGGTTTTGTGGTTATTGTTAAATAAATTCTTTTTTTAGGCAATATCTGAAATAGTCTTTTTATAATGTGTCAGGTTAAATAAATTTGCGGCAAAAGTGAGATGTTATTGTTTTAATATGTTAATTTAATTGTATTTACCAGATGTACTGGAGAAAGAAAACATAAGTTTAAAAAAATCTTCCTACTAAGACACTTTGAGATGGTGTTTCAACTTGTTCTAACATTTCATCACAAGAAATAACTCTATATCTTTTAAATTGTTTTCAGAGAGTCCGATTTAGACGTTCTAATTCTACGTTGGTGTAAGTCTTCGGATAAAAAAAAACTCGAACGTGAATCTTTATTCTCAAAACACAGAAGCTGCCACATGATCTCACTCTTCTTGGTTCTAGTATTAGCAATACCTGAACCTCGAGACAGACGTGGAGTTAGAACAACCGATGCATTGCGAAAGCAAATAATTCTGTTCAATCACAGATCGTTGCATATTGCACTCAGATTATATAATGATAAACGATACTTTTATAGATTATTATAATAAACCTGACAATAAGAAAGTATGTGGAGGAATATTAACGTGTTGAGTTAAAATATTTTAATGTCATTATAAATATATAATATATCAAGAAAACAAAGATAAAAATTGGAAAAAAAACTTATAAACACAGAAATATATTATTGATATGAGAAATAAAATATAACATTATCGTAACAACAAATTTAAGCCCTTATCTCTGAGACGTTTTAATACATCATTATCTTTCTCGTCAAAATGATTTTTGGGAAAATGCACTGGAATGTTTTTTTAATTTTTTTTGAAGAAAGCAAATAATTAGTTTTTTCAATTCACAAAGTTTGAGAGTGGGGTAAAAACAGTTGGGTTAAAAATAAACTTTAAGTGCAAAATTACCTCAAAAATAATAAATATCTCAATGTATATTTTGAGAAGGTGGATTCATTGTTCATCTATATAAATAAAAATGTAAATGTTTATTCAAAATCTTAAACCTTTCGATGGAAGATGTTTTAAAACATTTTATTTGAGATATATGTTATAAAACGAAATAAATAATAATGCTTGCCATTACCGGTGAGAAAATTTTGTAATCTGACATTTGTCTACAAACTTCATATTCACCGCTAGATTTATTGGTAACAAGTTAACTCATTCCTCCATCTGAAATGTCCTCTTTAAATCACCTTCTAAAGTCTTCGAAAATTGTTTGAAGTTGTTCTAAGATTTCTTACCATTTGAAATTTAAAAAATGAGACATTACAGCAAGTAAAACAGTGCAAACATAAAATACTGTTTGACAACAGCGTCGTTTGACAAAGTGACCAGGAGTCGACATACTTTTCCGTAACAATATCTCGTCTTCCAGAATTTGGTGTAATCTTAGTAAATTTATATTACGTCTTTCGATATTGTTTTTTGAAATATTTGTTATATGAATACTATTTCTATTTGAGATATTTTTTAAGTATTTAAAATTGATTACGCAATACCTGACATGATAACTCTTCTCAAACAAATGATTCTTATCCAAATTTATAGATATTTCTTGTTAGAGAGCAGCTAGTTTTCCCGAAAATTAACCAATTATTCAATTTTCCTTTCTCCTGAAACGTTCTAACCACTTGTGTAAAACAGGAATTAAAGCCGATTATTTACTAATAAATTGTAAGAACCAAATCGACAGGAGTATTTTCTAACACCTTCTGCTGACATGTGTTGTTCAGACATATAAATAATAAATGATAAAATATAAAATTCTATGTTCACTCTTTGACTTAGATTTGTTGGTAGTCGAAATCCACGCGCCTAATGTAAGATGAGTGACATTGTGACAATTTTATAATATCCTAATTTCTTAAATAAAAATAAACTTCAAAGTATCTAAAGAATAATAAAATTAAATTAGGAGTGTGATGGGCTAATATCTGGTTAAAATAAAATTATAGATTCTTAATAATACCTGTTGTAAAACGAACGGCATGTAATTTTCCATGTAACTGACATAAAGACTACCACACGTTACATATTTAATATAGAAAACAACAGTTACCATTTTTCCTCGTCATTGCAGACAATTAAAAATGATTTGCAATTTTAAAAAATTCAAAACTAATGATAACATCACAAATTAGAGACCATTCTTTTAAAATAAATGTAAATGTTTTATTTTGGGTTCGTAGTTTTTAAAATACTATAATTAATTATTGATGAGTATATTGAATACTAGCTAAATACCCGCACTTAGCTCACGTTAATTCTCTAATATATCTTTAATAATATTTTTATCATATGTTCATTGGTAACGGCTGAGAATATAATCGATTATTTGGAGGTATGATAGTATTGGTGTGTACCCTCAATCCTTTATTTTGAATGATGTAATTTTTCTTTAAATTTAGACAAAACGTCAATTTTCCATTTTATATCCGTGAAGTAATGTAAAATTCTTTTTTAGCGAACAGTTTTGGTAAATGTTTGTGTCACGTTCTTCCCAACCCCCACCTCTAGGGACATCGGGCAGCTCATATGGTCTCAAAAGTACATAATACTATTGGAAATACGATTAATAATCTCTGAATATACAATAACCATAATATCGTTCTTTCCATGTTTTTATTTTTTACATTTCGCTCTTTCCACCCCCACCTCTAAGAAAACAGTGCTCCTATGTGATATCTTGAACATAACGTCATTGGTTGTTGAAACATCTCGTCATTTCCTAAATGTATGTATCCGATGTATTTGTACTATTTTATAATTTAATATTCGTTTTTAATTATTATGTTTGGTATCCTCATTATTACCCTCATCCCCCACCTACCCAAAGGGTGCTAGTGGTGTGTTGTTGCATGAGAGCTGAGATAAGATTCACACGATATCGGGATTCCACTATCAACACAGCGACGCTTAAAATAATGGACTCGTCATTGGTATGTCATGTTCAGTATATTTTTCATCGCAACCACTTCCCTAGCGGAGTTGGGGCTTTTACGACCTGATTGTGAACTTTGGCGCCTTTCACAATGTCACTACTACTTTTAGCGGATCCGAAACCTAGGATCAGTCATTTTCGATTATTATTACATTTGATTCTTCCACCCCGTCCCCCTCCCCACACAATTAAAGGGTTTCTTTTCGTTATAGTGGTATGTTCGCGTACTTATCTGGCATTGTTGTGTATCCTGATTCAAAGGTCCCAAAACAGATTTATTCACAACAACCATAGGTCTATTTTTAGGTTTACTTGCCCTTCATACCCACTTTTACAATAGGGATGTATGGAGTATGTTATCTGCCATGTGGACAGATTGTTAACTTGCAAAGAAACGAAAACTCTCATATCTATCTCAACGGCATCTTAAATTATGATTTCGAATCCAATATCGGTATTTTCCTTATTATTAAGTATCATCTCCTTCTCACCCCCTCACTAACGTTTCTAGGGATGTTTTACCTCCACTGTGTTTGTGGTTGAATATCAGTTTTCTAAGTACATAGTTTAGTTGAAATCGCTCCAAGCACTTTAGAGTCATGGTGGAATACATACAACATTCTAACCTCCAATTTTCACTGATGGAATTCGTCTCACGAAATCTTTCACGGATACATTTGCACAGATGTTGATTAACAATGGCATCTAATAAAAACTTTGGGAACTTTAAGAATTATTAATTAACTTTGTAGGTCTAAACATCATGTATTTACGTACACCGTGAATGATGAGTAACAAGAAAGTGAGATGTGGTGAGTTTAGTAATATATCCAAACTGACGAAGATTCAATTTCATGTGTCTTGTTTTTATCACACAGTCTATCATCCATTGTACATGAATGAACACGATACAAGAAGTGGGATGGAAAACGATAAAATAATCACAAATAATGATTGATCTTGAAGTGAGAAACGGAGGTAAGAAATGGATACTTTATATAATGAGTAATAGCTACATAGTAGTGAAGAAATACCCATTATTATTGCTGCGGAAATTATTTAGGCAATTTGTGAATTGACAATAATAAGACAATAAAATATTAGTACATATAAGCCTTATCACCCTTCAAAACGTTCGTAATTTCAAATTGTTTTCTCAAAGAGTGCGAATCATTTTGAAGTTTTTACCTCATCGTCGATCGATGAATCGCAGATATTGACGTGGCGCAATTGAAGTGATAAATATCTTTTTATCTTTCGATTTTCTTCTCGTCACGTACGCTCCTAATTCCTACGACCGAACATTGGTTTTTGATATTCCAAATCTATTGGAAGAAGAATGGGATCTTTTAAGGTTTTAAAAGGAATTAAATCAAGTTTTTTTAGAGAACTGTTCTGATTGTTGAAGAACTAGTATAACCAATACAAAACTAATGCTCCAATTATGTTNTAGGTGATAAATTACGAACTGACGAAAATAAAATTTAAAGTAATAAGTATAAAGATAAGTAAAAAAATACATGAAGATATTATCGAATACCAACGAAATTGTTTCTTCAAATCGGAATATTTCAGTAAATTAATAACATTTTAAATGTGGAATATTATTGAATTGATTTAGTGATATAAATTTTCTTCAACGTCATAATATTAGCTTTCTCCTAATAAGATTTCAAAGGGGTTTACACAAGTAGCAAATATAATCAGAAGAAACAATTATTAGATTTATATGTCTTCGGGGGTTCACATTGTTAATTAATAATAGTGTCAGAGAGCTCTGGAGTACGCGCAAAGTTCCTCCAAACATCCCATCATTTCTTCATTTGTAAAGAAAATACATTAAAATTAAAATTACTCACCAATAAGACGACTCGAAAGAAAAGCTATGAGGAAGAAGAATATGATGTTGATGATAATGATGAAGAAAAATCGCACATATCTCTTGCGTCTGAAACGAAGAAACAAGTGAAGATTCAATCGCTGTGAAAGAGAATTTCAGGGTGTGGCTTATCTTAGGTCACCTTATTATTGACTTCATATCATATTATCAAGTATTATCTCTTAATCACTGACGTCAAATCAGAAAGTCTGAGCGAACTTCACTCTACTGAGCAACGTCCACACTAAATATTTATTCTGAAAATTGCTTAATGTCATAATTTATAGTTTGAATAAAAACAACACGTAACACGATCTTTTTTACGAGTTTATTCTAGCATAATTAGAAGAGCGCGGGATAAAAAAATTTTTCTTAAATTTTTTTATGCCGTCGCAGCTTCGTCTTCGCAGAACATTTATTTCTCTTTAAATTAGAGCTTTTTCGGTTTGTTTGTTAGATCTGTTTTACTGATATATAATTCCGATATTATATTTCAGAAAATATTTTTGGTGCCGTTGAGATGGATAAGAGCGTTCTTGGTGCTTTGTAAGTGCACAATCAGACCACATTCTAGAGAATATATCCCTCGCTATCCTGGGTAGGAGAAGGAATGAAGGACACGGAAATATAATAAAGAAACGACCGATATTTGTGTTGAGGAAATCATTTTTTTGGTCCGCTGAAGTAAAGTGACACCCTCATTGCCAAATAATTACACGATCACCCCTATAAAGAAGAAACACTCTAGGTGTTGGGAGTGAGAAGCAGTAAAATGTAAAAATAATCGAAAGTGTTTCTTATTAGTGTTGAGATCATAGTTTTCGGGGTCGCTGAGGTTAGTAGTGACGTTCGCAAAATTCGTTAATATTCACAGTCAGCCCGTGTGGAATCCAGCACCCCGAGGGAAGGGGATACTATTAAAAAATATGGAACATAATATGGAGGTGAAAGTGAAATTTCGATATCGTGCAAGTCTGAACTCCGCCCTCATGAAACAAACTCACCACTAGATCTTCTTGTGTGGGAGTGGAGGCGGAGATAGTTTTATGGATAAAGAGACTTGAAATCTAATTTTGAAATATAAAAGCATTAAAATTGCATGGGATCCATAGTGTTAGGGACGATGAGAATTTAAACAACCAATGCCGGTACGTTTACGTTGACTGCACCTACTGGCACGGGATCCTAAGAGTTAGGGTGTGAAGGGCGAGACGTAAAAAGTCCGATATTAGTGTCGAGTCCAAGGTCATTAGTTATTCTGTGATGAATAATCGTATTTTCAGTGCATTTTGTTCATTTTGCACGACATCACTAAATGTAAAATGTTGGGAGGAGTGGGACAAGAAAAAGAAAAAAAAGATAAAAGATTAAGTAAGCTTCGCGGTAAAGGAGTGAAATGAAAAATCGGTGTTTTCTAAAAACGTTTCTTTAATTGAATGTGTCGTAATAAGGGATTGATACTCTCCAATACTATCCAAATTTAGCCAATAATAATGGAAACACTTTGAACTTAAAAATAAAGAGAGATAAAAAAATTAGAAAGGGGTCGAAATGACCCCATCGGTTGTACTAATGTTAATATCGGATCTTAAGGGTAGACTTAATATAACATAGAACATAAACAATTTGTGTATTGGAATCACAGTCAAAAGATATAATACTGGAAAACAAGAAAAAAAACATGTTTTAGCATCTAATAGAAACGGAAAGAACTCACACCTTACTATAACCTGTATGAATTTTTTAAAAAAATTGTTGAAAGTTAGAAACACAAAAAATTTAACGGTCTCTTTTTAATGTAATCGAACTTTTTATTTAGCTAATCAGTTAGTTTCGGTTAATCAGTAAAATAGATGTAACAAACAAAACGAAACATCTGTAATTTAATGAGGAATAAATGTTCTGCGACGACGAAGCTGCGACGGCATAAAATAATTTAAGAAAAACCTTTTTAATTCCGCGCACTTCGAACTATGCTAGAATAAGCTCGGAAAAAAGATCGTGTTACGTGTTGTTTTTATTCAAATTATAAATTATAACATTAAGCAATCTTCCGAATAAATATTTATTGTGGACGTTGCGCAGTAGAGTGAAGTTTGCTCAGATTTTGACATATTACATCAGTGATTAAGAAATAATCCTCCAAAACACGTGGCCTGAGATAAGCCCCACCTTGAAATTCTCTTTCAATGCGATCGAATCTACAGTCGTTCCTTCGTTTCAAACGCAAGAGATCTGTGCGATTTTTCTTCATCATCATTTCGTTCATCATCTTTTGCTTCTTCGCAGCTCTGATCTGAACCCTTCGGAAGCATATAAAAATAATTTAATACTAGAAAATTAAAACATTATAATCACTAATCTAATACAAACATTCTCCTTATTTAAAATTATATTAACTTATAAAAATATTCTGATGATCAGAAACAATTTCCTAGGATATTCAAGATGTCAAAATGCATTTCTTAAATTATACATCATCACATTCGATGAAAGACGACATTATGTATTAGTGAAAAGGGAAAAAGACCTCAGGATAAGGAAAATAGAATGGATGAGCACATACTTAGTTATTGCGTCATATCCGGACTGGAAAGAGAAGACTACATGATATTTTAAAGAAAAGGAAATACTTTTGTCTAAGAAAAACAGGAAAACAGGAACATTCTGTTGAATGTTGTGTTGAATGAACAAATAATTAATCTGTTACCTGGCGGTGAGGTTCACCACAATTTAAGAGATTTCCGTGTTTGTTACATCATGCAATTGTATTTAATTAACAATGGGTATTATACTTTTTTTCTTAGAACTAATCAGTTTTTCGGTACCATATGTTTGGATTGCAGATTGTGATAACGATCCCTGGATTGCCATACAAGAATCGCACGTAGTATTGAAACTGTGGTGGCATTCTTGCGCAAGATATCTAGTCACAGAATTAGATATGAAAAGTATTGTGAACGATGTGACTCCCCGTTTCTAAGATGAATAACTGCATGTGAGAAACGAATCGCTGTTTTTTTAATGCAATTGACTTTCGTTTATGAGGAATATTGATTATGAAAGAAACACTGTATAGTGTTCTACGGATAAAATGTCAATCTAGATTACGAAATATGCACTTACGAACCATGGAAATGGGTGAAATATAAATTTAATGAAAAAATTGCCTTTAATTTAAGTCAATTCTGTACATCACTGAATTCAATACGCTGCACGTTCCTTACTTCTGTACCTTCTGTTTCGGTCAACATGCTACGAATTGACACGTCGGTGTCGGAGAGAGCAGGTGCTTACGGGTTGTCAGATTGATGGCGATATGAACTCACTTTGGAAACTACTTCACTACAAACGGCGCGCGAAGGTTACATAATCTCTTCTCACTCTAGCACAGAGTTTTTCAAGCGGAAATTCTGTGGCCAACAAGAATTTGTTCACAATCCGTGCCGTTCATATGATTATTCTCATGAAACATTGTGTCTCATTTCTAGTTAACTGCACAGAAGTACATAATTTATTCCGTATTGAATTGTTTGTTTTTCATTAGAATATCGTTTACAAAAAAAAAGGCATTCAATACTTAGGAAAGTATTTCACATTTATATTATGTTTTTAAAATTATACCTGATATCACTTCTTGAGCAACAAAATAAATTTAAAAATAAAGAAGTACATTTTTTAAACTTAATTCGTAGAGAGGACCTTGGGAGTACATGCTTCTAAAATGTTTCTTTGACAATTAAACATTTATTTACTGTAAATAATTAATAAAACATTTCTGAATAATAGTATTTTGAATATATAATTATATTTTATACTTTTATCAGGAGATGTTAATGTTGCAAGTCATGATGAGTTTGAACTTCTGAACTGTATGTTGCGGAACTACGGAATGTGGACGTATGTTCCTTTGGTGTAATCTACGTTTTTAATATTTACATTAATATTATAGATGTAGTTAAATTATTAGAAAGAAATTTCGAATGTTTGGCAGCGTTTTTCAGAGATTAGAAACATGTGTGGACCGTCCAGCGAAAAATATTCTCTTAGCAACACTACTCGGAGTTTCATCTGAAAACATCATTACTGGCAGCTTCTTTTCGGTGTCTTGGGCACATCCTAACCGTAAGAATAAATAGAATGTACGATTAGATAAAATTTTCTGTAACACATTTTCAGGTGAATCATTGTATTTCCTCCCACCAATAATATTTGTTCACTTAATATTGCGTCAAGAAAATTGAAGTATTTTATGTTTGTAGATATGTTGAAATAATATTTTTCATTATAAATCACGTTTATCGTACTGCACGGAAGACTTCTAAACGTATATGAGCAAGTTTTTACCACTAGTTGTATCCAGCGCTCTTCCATTCCATGACTATCGATAGTAGCAGAGAGAAGTATCTGCAGTTTATGTATTCTCTTTGACCAAGGAAGCGCTAGGCTCTCAAAGCTTGCCATTCGTCAGTCGGTGATTCATATGGTTGTGTTCCAAGTGACATTCAGTAAAAATCGGAATCATATCGTGTGAAAATGAAATTTAATATAACTTTTTACACTTGCAATGGCAGTGGAATTATTCGGCACAACTGTGTTACTCACCGGCGGAACGTCTTTTAAAGGAGGATGTGAACTTGAAGAATGAGTACGTATCATTTTCCTTCACTAAAATATCAACGGTATCTTCTCTTTTTCTTCTTAGTAGCTAATGGTCAATCCATTAACCCTTAAAGTTCCACTTACAGCGATAATTTAGCGAGTCAATTTTGTCCTGTTCAGTTCGATATGATTGCGTTTTTACTTTACAAAATTATAGTGTTTTCAATCGTATTCATTCCTACTATATGTCGTCAGTTTATTATGGGTTATACTAGATTTTACAAATAATTTTTATAAATTTGATGCCTAGTTGTACATATTCTTAATGTTACCCATATATCACTTATTATAATGATTGTATTAAATTTATGCTCGATTTTCTTAATATTCCCCATCGCGTTATTGCGACTAAACTTTATAACATTTCTTCTATTTTCCTCTTAGTAGTTAATTGTCAATTAATACGCACTTAAAGTTCCACTTACAGCCAAACATATGTGAGTCAATTCACTTCCTTTCAGTTTATTATTTATTACATTTTTTAAAGTTCTTATAATTCTAACACTTGTTAATTTCTTTTCTAAGTGTTCAGTTAAATTTTAGTTAACTTCTTTTTATTGAATATATTATCTTCTTCAAAAACGTTAACCCAAATAGATGCATTGATTTACATAATATTAGTATCACCATCTTTTTCATGTCATACGTTGGTAAGGATTTTATTTCATTTATATAAGATTTTTTACAGATTCCTCATCATTTTGTCGTTTCGTCAATGAATTTTATATTAAAGTTTACGAACTGCAACTCTAAAAATTTGTTCTTTAATTCCGCTTCAGATATCCTATTTCGACGTCCGTCGTGAGTCTATGGTCAGCCACAGTACTCGAATGTGTAACTTCGCTCTTAAAGCAAGGAAGCTGTCTCATGACGTCACTTGTCCTTGTTCGAGTACCGCCAATGACTGAACCTAAAAGTGAGACGTTGAATCCAAACATTCGGAAATTGAGTAGTACTGTTGAGCACTGATACGAGAGAAAACGCTGCATATTATCTAACAATAAATCCTCCATTTGCATACATAATCAAGATAATAAAAATGTACATGAGATAATGTATACTATCGAGAAAATAAGAGTTCAACAAAACCATGGAAAATGAGTCACAGTGGAGAATCTTACAGGATAAACACTATTTCATGAGTGTATCACAATGAAACTTACAATTACTAACAGATTGAAGTCGTACTTCTGTAATGTTATAAAGTGAAAACAATTTAGTGAACCGTGGTCAAAGAGAAGGTTGTTTTATTTCGTAAAGGACGAAGAACATGATATGTAGAGATAAAATGTATTGCGAAGCAAAATAAAATTATTCAGGTAAATACTCTGGAAGGGTTCTAAATATTATTGAATATGTTGAAAAGATTTTATCACACCAACAATTAAATGAATATTTTAGATTAAAGTGTTGGAAATTAGTGTGCATATTGTGTATCAAGATCTTTGGTGATATTCGTATGGAACCAAAAGTATTTTTGCTTTTTCTGTATCTTAACTCTCACTTATTTCCGTCCAATACGACTGTAGAGTCGTTCATCTTCATTTTTTGTATGAACTAATGAACGATCTGTGTGTTAAACAAGACAGCTGATCCACCCGACCTCAGCAAGTGCGATAAACAGTAAATGTAAAGCAATGGGCCAAATATTCAGCAACAAAATACCAGCGTAAATAGAAAATGTTAAATATCTAAATGTCTTTGTTTGTGAAATCTTTCGAAAAAATCGGCCATAATCAATTATTTTGAAATTTAGGATTTTGTATTTATCTTGACACAAAATCATATGGGAACTCCTTTTTTATTATATTTGAGGAAAATTAACAGAGCAGAAATAAATGACGTCTTTGCAGCTTCTTCAAAATACGATTAAAATTAAGTTTAAGTCTACTTTGACTTGTAAAAATAACTAAGGGTCTACTTTTGAATCTGACAATTCGGAATGATTGGGAGACATGGAGTATACAATATGCTTGAGTTTGTATCAATGAACATTGCCACGTATTAGAGTTGGTTTTAAATTTGGCCAGTAAACTTTTTCGTTTATTCACAGATTCATATTTTAATATAAATTATCTTGGAAGTATAATCGCAAATTTGAAAATATTCCAGAATTAACAAATTTTAACATTATACAAGAATTAGGAGGTTATTTCTTTTTAAATTCATTAAACGTATTTTGTTGCTCGATAAATTTAAAGTGCCTGAACCTCCGCCACTCGTTAATAAAATAGATTTCTTATTTATTATCAGACTGAATAATTTTAGCCAGTTTATGCAAAGGCTGACTCTCGACCGCCTGATAATAGAATAAAGAGATTTAGGCCTCTCGACAAGATTTATTACATCCACTGGAATATTTTAAGAATAAGGGTAGCAAAGTTATAATAAAAGTAATATGATATGCATAATAGGTTATAAACATGCAGTTCCAAAAGGGAAGCAGGATGGCGATACCCGAGACTATTTAAGAGAAATGAAGAAATATTTCCACAAAATGCCTATGTTGAAGATGTGGATAACATGAAAAGTTTTCATTCATTTACCAATTGCTGAGGTGAAATAAATAAATAAATTGTAATTATTATATTGACTTTATGTTCAATAAAAATTCGTATAATAAACATACTTCAATTTAATTAAAACAGGCGTTTGCTTTTCTTTTAAACAATGAACAAAATTACTCTTGTATAACTTAGGTGGGGCATTTTTTTAAATGTCTTTATCTTTTAAACGTAATTTCCAATCGATTTTTTCTCAACGCTGTTTTTAAAAGTTAAATAAAAATACTATTTTTTTCAAAATGTTAGGAAGAGCAACAAGTATATAACATTAAACATTTGAATTAATCGATTTTCGAAAAACAATGTTTCTGTGTGATGTTGAAAATTTACAAATACTAAATATGGAAAGTTTTATCTTCTTTTTATCTGACAATAGAGTGTATAGAGATTAATATTTTAATAGATTAAATAACTTAACGGAAGAGATTCCCTGCACCTTTGTCGACTCTAAATTCCATTGTTATGAATTTAATCGCTAACAAATAAATATTAATCCAATTGTTAATTATTTGTAGGTCAATTAGTAAAAAAGTTTACGTTAAGCTGTAGTTATTAGATTCTTGTAAATATTTTTTTAAATCATTACAGTAGATTTTTTTCAGTTAGTTGCAATTCTTTTAGATTACCAACACAGGTTAATTCGTTGTTGAAAATTACCATAAATATTTTTTAAGGTACTTAGTCATGTATCTGTTGAATCTGATCATTGAATAAAAATGAACCGTTATTATTATTATTTTCCATATAATTATACCCGTTTCATTATTTAGTGCCTATTAATTAATCTACTGTATTCGTGAATGTGAAGGAAGAAGAGGATGAGTACCGCCGCCTCCGTCGCCTCATGACGTCACAGTAGTCAGCTGATTGGCGGTCAACTCACTCGCTCCACTGACCGTCGGTGTTGAGTTTGATTAGTGCATCTGTTGCGGTGAATGCGTATGGGATTTTGTGGATCAATCCCATAAAGTCTCGATAGAAAATATTGTAATTATGAAAGATTCAATTGCGACATTTCGACGGTAACATTCGCATCGGTTGGCGCTGACTTCGTGAAATTAGTTTTCTGGCTTATTGTGGCGCAAAGGTTCTGACTAAACGGACGAATACATTTAATGCACGATTGGTATTTCTGTTAAGGATTTACTTGTATTCGATGCATGTGTTCGATTTTTTTTACTTTACTAAAATTGGACAGCACATCCAGTGCAACTTTTTTAAATATTTCGAATAATGTTGCTTAAATATTCTGTATAGAAGGTGAAATTAGTAAGTATTACAACTGCATTTGCGGTGTTTTGCCTAAAAGTTTGGTAATGACACGGTATAATAATTTCTGTCTGCTGCACTGATTGTTTATTTTATTGTTTCAAGGTGCTTAAAAACTATTTAGCGGTAGAGATCTATGAATATCAAAAAAAATCTGAAACAAAAGAATTCTAGTCTAAAGTAAAATGTAGTATTAAGTTACTATAGTGACAATGAAACAGACAAAATAATTTCGGTTTATTGCTTCATGTCCGGTGGTCTTGCGAATGCGATCGTCTGTCATTGCGCAAAAGAATTTCCCGTCTTATTAAAAGTCGATTTTAAACAGAAGTATTTTTGTTCTGAATGTTTAATTTACGGTAAAAACCTTATCTAAAAAACATTTTTTTCTAAGAATTTAGCAGCTACTAACACATAAAGTTAGTAACAATAATTTTACGATTTCTTCTGAAGACAATGTAAATCACCTCTTATTTAAAAAAAACTGCACATCTTTGAACTGAAAATCTTGACAATTTTCTCTTTGACATTATTTTTGTTGTAATTAATGAAACTAGTTAAATCGTTTCGTACTCAGCATTACATCCTTGGGTCTGAACTTGTTTTTGAAATTGTTCTCTTTAAATTATGAGTGAATAACATACTTCCAGTTTTTTTAAATGTTTAACTCGAAATATCCTCACGATAAAAATATTCTACTTGGAAAATGAACTCTGTTTTCATGGTGTGCAGTGTGGAAACCATCGACTCCCAAGAATCGCAGGATGACTGATTGGGGTGGTTGTATGTTGGCAACCGTCAACTTCCGTTCCATTTTTGTCGGAACTGAGGCGACAGACATTTCGAGAAAACAGTTGCGTACACATCGAACGAGAAGATCAGTGAGTGGTAATCATTCGTCAACTCTTCATCTGGAACTGTATCCCACGCAATCTGCCAGCAGGTATTTAAACTCTGTCATTTATTTTTTTCTATATTTTCCCGTGTTGTTAAATTCGGGTGTACAAATTATGTTTTCCTCGTGTAATATCATATTATAATATTTCTCTTGTTATGTAGTAATCTATAGGCATGATCTACACCATTATCTGCACAGAGGGTTCAGAAACAGTTTTGCAATATCTACTCTTCCAAAGGAGACATAACGTTTTATTTTCTTTAATCTTTGAACACGTATTATCTTCGTCCTATGTTTTCTCACACTCTCGCCATACGTTAAAATAGCCACTATTGCTCTTGCTGGCCTTACAACTAGCTGACCTGCATTTGTATTTATACTTAGTAAGTGATAGTAAGGTGTGGACAGTGTTTTCAACAATAAAAGAGGAAAATGTAGTCTCTGTCAGAATTATTTATTACAAAACCCCTTTCTCGTTTCGGAATCGCCCATTTTCAGTGATGCAAAATAGGAAAGTTGCTACTGTAGCAAACATTCTGACACACAACCAATATATTCAAATTTCAATTTTCTTGTAATATGTAATTTTATTTAATTCATTCGTTCTATGTTATAATGTTTGTTATAGTAATTACATTCCTATTTTGTAGCAATGGATATCGCCTCTATGCGACAGGAAAAACGTTTCTAAATAAATCATATTGATAGAGATGTTTTGTTTAATAGTTTGATTAAATTTTTATTGTTTAACCCAACCACGTTTATGCATAATAAAATCGTCCTTCTTGCACGCTTTGTTTTTTTAAGGTACTGCCCGGAAGTCAGCTAGGCACAGGGAGTAAATCAATCATTTTCCTTACAATGAACTATGTTGAATTGTAATCTATTTTATTGAATATACTGAAAATAAATTATTATTATTATTTTAAAAAGTGTGTAGAGCGTTGAGTTGCTGGCTGGGTTGCCGGAGTTCGCTCGAATTCTTCATCACACCAAAACACCCAGACTGATATCCAGGTCTCCTCAGCCTTGTGTAAAATGAGTACCGGGTCTATCCCGAAGTCAAACCGGCTGGAGCGATATGCTGCTCACAACTTCCCTCCTTGTGCCGGCAAGGAAAAGTTGCAATGCTCTTCCCCACCGCGAACCCCTTGGGTCCATTTGGTGCCTGTATCAGGACAATTTGGCTTCAAGGTTTTGTTCATCACATAAACATTTTTCGGATTCACACCTTTGTTGTTTTGAGTCTCTTCCCCTCTTTAATCCTTCAACATGTCCCTTCTGTATACCTCACTACTAACGTCTCAACCGAGTGTTTGCTTCATGCTCTTTCAATAATTACGTGAGAATTTCGTCGTGTAATTTAATTTCTTTATCAATAATTTTGTCAAATCTTGTTCGGAAAATACTTTATTCCATCAGAAATTCAAATGAAAAACTTCAAACAACACTATCCGGAGTTTTAGGTGAAAAATTTAATTCCAGATTTTTTGACATTCTTAATCTCCTTTTGTGTGTCTATGAAAGATTTAACCATAAAAATGAAGGTTTAGGTAGGATTTTCTGCAAATGAATCATTATATTTAATTGCTTAATAATTTTTAGAGATACGTCGAGAAAATGACGTTCATAATGCTTGTGATTACTTATAAATATTATTTTGATTACAAAATTCGATTAAATAATTTAGGGAAGGCTTTTGAACGAACACGTGAAATCATATGGAATACATTTGCACTACTAGTTCGTAACTAACGCTCTTCAATTCCGAGACAATCGATAACAGAAGAGTGAAAAACTTGCATCTCCTTCTAAGACAAGATGTATTCTCTTTGAACATGGAAACGCTTCGCTCACATGACTTGCAATTTGTGAGTTAGTGCTTCGTATGTCTTGATGTGACTTTAGTGGCAATCTCAACGATATTGTGTGAGGATATTATCATTGTGCACAACTATACTGCTCGCCGATGAAACATATTTTTAATGGCGACCTAGAAATGAAGACGAGTACGTATCACTAAACTTTATATTGAGAGTCAAGTTCAAAATGTTGTCCTTTACAGTTTCTTTTAGTAGAGTACTCTTACAATTTCTCTTATAGCAATTAGTATTCGCGTCAATCCTGTTCAGTATATCTACGGAATTATTAGAATAAAGACTGAGTTTTTAATTTTATTAGGTTTTGTAGTCATTATAACTACAGTAATTTCTCATCTAAGGCTTCAGTAAAATAAGTTTAAAATTTTATTCAAGAATGTAGAAACAGGATAAGTTTTATGGATAGAATGTTTCTTCCTTATAACTACTTTTTCTTGTAAGTGAAATTATAGCCTTGAGAAAGTCTAACTAAAAGTCGAAACTTTGCCAGTCCGACGAATATTTTAATGAGGGAAAAACCCGCTTTCTTAAAAATTATAAATATTTATATTTTGCTCATCACTCATTGCTTCTCAGATTATGTGCTATCCCAGGGTATATTGGTCTCTACGCTATTCGAGTGTTCTTCTGAAAGGAGAGATGGGAGTGTGACTAGCGTATTTAAAGGGAATTGAAAAATAGAATGTTAGAAGAAGGTTTTTAAAATTGAAACACAAACTGAGCAAATAAAAATTTCAATAAGTATATACATAAATCATTTATCTATATCTTAATGAAACAATAACAAATTTGTTGATTAATATAAAATTCATGTAATTATTGGAAGATTCTACGATAGAAAAATACATTTTTATTAGTAGTTTATTATTAAGAGCGTTTCTTAAAAATATTTTGTTTATCTACTGAAAAACGTTGCATTGGAAAGTGTAAACAAATAGTGTCCCGCGAGATCATCGTCCAAAAACGTACTTGAAGAAGCTAGATTGTTTTTTAAAACGAACAGCTTATACAAATTTTGTGTTTTAAATAATGTTTATAAAATACCCACCTAATTTCAATTCGTAGCAAGACATAAAGAAAGTGCATATAACATTTTTCTGTACAGAACATTGTGCTCCAAAGGTATTAGAAGATAAATTTGAGATGCTATATTAATAAATTTTTATTGAAAATATTGTTTGATTATGAATTACACAATTTAAAGCATATCAGTTTTCTAATAAATATCATTATTAAAATGGAGTTTACTATTACGTATTTCTTAATTTTTGGTGAGTTCAGTAAACAGTGATCTGATGTAGAATCATATCACACGTTTTTCTCGTAACTTCAATATAACAAAGTAGAAAGAAATTAGAAACTCTAGAATGGTTTTCTTTATTTTTATCATGATTCTCTGTAATTTTTTGTAGATTGTTTTCTTCTTAACGGAATATTTAAGAATGTACTCATAGAGTAATTTCAATTTTAAGAACTAAACATAATTTCGTCCTGAAATATATTATTGTATAATATCATTTAGAATATCATGAACTCACGACGTCATGTATAGAAATTATTTTATAGAAATGTTGATCAAATGTATTAAAGTGTACGCAGACGTCGTATAGTTAGGATGTGTGTCAGTACAATGGGGATTGAACTTCGAAAATGTTCCAATTTCCTCTCCTTCAGTTGCTGGCAATGTTGCCAGATTTGTCGTAATGCGACGTTGCCGAATTGCGAATTCAACGTATCTATTAAATAATTTCTACGCATAAACTCTTAACTTACGGTATTTTTAGTTTGTTCATCTGTGATTGGAAGTATTCAATAATATATTTCACGAGGAAATTTTTAACGATTTTTTAATTTAAATTAATCTATGCAGAAGTTATTCAACATTGAATTAAAAAGCAATCAATTCTACAAATCATTAAAAAACAAACAATGATACAAAAAGCAATATAAGAGTTTCTAATTCTGACCGAAAAGTAAGTGTGATATGATAGTACACCATAGCATTGTTAACTAAACTTACCAAAATATGTTAAGTTGGAAATATGTAAAAGTATACATGATTTTAATATAAATATTGAGTAGGAAGTGGACTTGCCTTATGTTGTCTAATTTATATCCAAACAATATTTTAATATAAATATATTCATATAGCACCATGATTAATCATATTTTACATTTGGAGCACAATATTTAATAAAGAAAAAAGTTACATGCACTTGTTGGTTTAAACTAGCAGTATTCGTAGCAATGAAAAAGCATTCGTATTTGTATGATTTGTTAACAATAGAAATAAGGAGGATGAAAAACTACACATCTTTATTACACGTCCTGGGTTTTGGTGGAAACTCCCCACAATCCAGTGCCAGCACGTCTTCCAACCTCTCCATTTTCGCTATACTGCCCAACCCACTTGCAAGCAGTTCTCCGACTTACTCTATATTGCCTTCCAGCTGCCGAGGCATTAAAATTGGCTCTTTTCACCAACGCAATCACCTTTACCCTAACGGAGTGCTCGTGATGAGACATGACTGTAGAATACTTTGCAAGGTTCACTTTGCTAAGGTTGTGTAAGTCAAGTACACTTTTCACAGAGAAACACGAGGTTGTCTGATCAGATAAGGTAGGGTATTGCAAACATTTCAACTTACAATAGAAGATGAAATAAATAACTTTAACAAATAACTGTACAAAGAAAAATTGCAGAATTTTGTATATATTTCTATGGATTAACGAAATTTTGTTTTCAAAGAATATTTTTATTTGTAAATTCTGAGTGTAAAATTAACTAATTTAAAGTGTATTTGCCCTCCCAATTCCATGGGGACCTGGCTCAGGAGAACGAAGCCCTACCATGAATGTTACGATCAATAAGCCATTGGTGATATACGAGAAAATATTTTTGAAAGCGAATTCAAACATAAATTAGCTGTGAATGTTTGAATGAGAGGTGAAATAAACGATATCTTCATGAAAGCTCTCACGATGCTGAGAAAATCTAAATGTGCTATTGGGCAACATTGCATATCGCGTCATCGCGCCAGTTTTGTTGGTATCTAAGCAGATAACAATCTTTCGCATTTCATTTCCTTATCATCTCATATTCGAACGTCTTCGCATTACTTTTATTTTTATTCAACGTGTTGAAAAAAATCCAAAGAAACAATGCTAAGAAAATCGAAATTGTTTTATGAGTTCTGTATTATTTTAATATAACCTGGCTTCCTCAAGAATTAAGTTTGTTTTTTACAATAGTCTCGCGTAACTGTACTTTATTCACACTTTGTAATGTGACTCTTCCAATTCCCACTTTAGAAACACTTAAATTTGATATTGCTTATTAGAGACAATATGTATTAGTAGCTATGAGTGCCTTTGAATGAAACCCACAAGGACAACCAAACCTATCATTTACTAATATCAATATAACTATAATAAAAAAGTGCTCTTTAACTTTCCGACCGAAAATCAATCATGTACATGGTTTAGAGTGGAATCTAATATTGAGAGTGTTGAAATATTATTTCTAAACGAATATAACGAATGACTGATGTACACACACAAACACAGAATAATAACTTGAAGATTCGACTAGAAGCAAGCAGCGTTCACCTTGTAGACAATACACACAGAAAATTAACTTCAAGATTCCGATTCTCCTCACGACTGCCGCTTCTGGTTCTCTGAAGCAAAAATGTTTCACAAGAATCAACGAAGGCAATATGATCACTCCAATAAGATAAACACCTATTGTAGAAGTAGAATTAATTTGATTGGTGCTTATAACAAACAAGATTTCATTGTCGAGAAGAATTACATGGCCTAGCCAATAATGTATTCAAGTAATAAATACTTCACAGTATAAAGAATTCGAATAAAGGATAAATGGTTCAACATGAAATTGTAAGCATAAAACAATGATATACTATACACTACGTATTTTCTTCCTAAAAGGTCGGCTTCTCATACGACAGCAGGCTTAAAACATAAATATAAAATCAGACAAATGAACGACGTAAAATTTTGCAGGACGAGCGACCGTCATGCGCCCAAGCGTAGGATTGCAGTGCTACTGCCTTGAACGCAATTCACGTAGCTTGGTCTATGCTGCCCCCTGGCTGCGTAAGTTTGAATTACCCTTCAGGAGAGAGGGGTAAGCGTTTGCTCCAGGTCATACCGCCTCTATGTTTAAGAGGCAACTAAAGTATATATCTTCAAGGCGGGAGATTCACCTTTGGCGTACGGCGCATGCGTATTTATACACCTGGATACAAGAAGCGCTTGCTCAATTGCAGGTGAGCATGATACGAAACATGCGGCATTCTGATAGTGAATTAGATACGGTTTGCCATTTTGATCTATTTTGGAGCGTTGACAAATGGTCAGCTGACCAACGCTTCCATAAATAATTTAAATGGTTTTTTAAAGCCAAGTATCGTTGCATTGGATTTTGACATTTTTTGTCGTCTTGAGTGAAAGGTAAAATTTTCAGAGGACAGCCAGTAATCAGATGTTGAGGAGTTATAATTTCCACGTCATCATCATTTGTAGGCCGGGTAAACAACGGACGAGAGTTTAGGCAGGCTTCGATTGTGGATAGCAGGGTACGTAATTCTAGGAAGGATATCACTTTTTGCCCCAAGGTTCTTCTCAAATGATATTTCATGGATTTTATAGTCGCTTCGACAAGGCTGTTTCTATGCGGACTGTAGGGAGGAGAAAAAATCCACTGAGTATTTTGATTACTCAACATTGATTCGATTTGTTCTCGATTTTCCTTCCTTGAGATGAAGCTTAAAAATTCTGAGAAATCCCTACTAGTTTTGACAAAGGTTTTAGCATTGTCAGACATAATCGTTTTAGGAAAACCGAACCTGGAGGAGAACCTGGTAAGACAGGCTATGAAATGCTTGGTATTAAGTGATTCAACCAAATCCAAACACACAGCCTTTGAAGAATGACAGACAAAAACAGATATATAGGCCTTTACAATGGCCTTTGAGCGAGGTAAACCCATACGAACGTTTAGTGGTCCTGTGAAATCCACTGAAACATGAGAAAAAGGTGAAGAGGGTGTGACCCGAGTTGTTGGTAATGCACCCATTAATTGTTGAGCCGTTTGCTTCTTTAATTTAACGCAGGTTAAACAACGATTTGTTATTCTTTTCACCAATTTGTTTAATGATATTATCCAATACTTGGATTTTATTGCAGAACTCAGCAGCTGTGGGCCTGAATGTAAATATCTCAAGTGATACGCTTCTGCTATTAATTCAGATAAATGGTTATTACATGTTAATACAATAGGATGTTTTTCTTCAAACGTCAAATGAAAATTCTGTAACCTTCCCCCGACTCTTATCACACCTTGACTATCAATAAAAGGAAATAACCCTATCAATTTACTTCCCTTTGGCAGTTCCTTATCAGACTTCAGCGCCTTATTCTCATTAGGAAAGATATGGAGTTGAACCTCCTTGATAATTAATTTCAGTGATTGATTCAACAGTGTGACTGATAAAGGATCTACGTTTTTGGCTTCTTTTTTTATTGCAGCTCTGCAGTTCTGAATGAATCGCAGACAGTACGCGATAGTTCTAATGAGATAATTAAATTTTGAGAATTTTGCTATCACTTTCATGAGGCAAGATTCATTGTCCCTTATTTCTACAACTTCATTCACAATAGTATGAGAGGGCAGAATATTTTCTGAAAACAGTTTTAAATTTAATTCATTTGGCATAAATTTAACATGGCTGGTTTCATTTCTAAGATTATCAGGACCATGTCGCCATAATCCTGAGTCGTTCAGGGCAGATACAGACATTCCACGGGTTAAAAGATCAGCTGGATTTTCACAGCCTTTTACATGCGACCAAACCACATCTCTAGATAAGTTTTTAATGATTTGAATTCGATGAGCTACAAAGGGTTCAGTTTTAGTATTATTATTTTTTATCCAGGAAAATACAATTGTACTGTCAGTGTAAAGATGAACATTTTTAAACGAAATTGGCAGATTGGTTATTACTCTGTCAACGAGCTTGACAAGTAACACTGCTCCACACAATTCCAGCTTCGGGATTGTCAAATTTTGAGCGCAAGGAGCCACTCGAGTTTTAGAACACAATAAATTGCTTGTGTTAAAACTTCCTTTTTTGGAAACGACATAGATGACACAACCATACGCCTTAGGACCGGCATCAGTATAACAATGCAAGGAGAAGTTGATTGAACAACCAGATGGAATAACACAACGAGGAAATTTCACAACGGGAATGAATTTCAATTCTTCCGACAATTCTTCCCATTCTTTCTGAAGCCCTTCTTCGATAGGAACGTCCCAAGATAACTTGGCCTTCCACAGCTTTTGCATGAACAATTTAAACCTTATCGTTACTGGGCTTAAAAGACCTTTAGGATCGAAAATCATGCTGATAATACTTAAAATTTTTCTTTTTGTACCCACAGAAGGGACTTGTAAAGGTTCGAGTTTACCACACACGCTCAACGTGTCATCTGTAGGATTCCACTTTAAACCAAGAGTTTTTAAGTGGCCTTCGGCTTTTAAAATCAATGGTGATTGCGCTAAGGTTTCTTTTGAAAAATATGACAGGAATTCTGAGCTGTTACTGGCCCATTTAGTTAGAGGAAATTTACCTTGTGCTAATATGTCCTTTATTTGTTGGGCTATCCCTACAGCTGATTTGACATCATGACTTCCGCTTAGTAAATCATCTACGTAGAAATTTCTTTTTACACTATCGTAGCTCTCGGATATTCCGCTTTGCTTTCCTCTGCAAATTCCCATATACATCTTACCGCATCAAACGAACTGTTTTTAAAGCCCTACGTCAAGGTATTGAGAGATAAAATTTGGATTTTTCTTCCTGGGTCGTCCCGCCATAAAATCAATTGAAACATTTTGTCAAATGGTTTTATTTTAACCTGTCTGTACATTTTTTGAACGTCAGCACTGAAGGCTACTGTATGTATTCTAAATTCTAACAAAATATCCATTAAGTTACGTTGAATTCGCGGACCACCCATCAACAGATCATTTATAGCATATCCCGTTGAACT
>NNCF01126471.1:28431-46018 GCA_002313205.1 Laupala kohalensis
TCCGATTCTCCTCACGACTGCCGCTTCTGGTTCTCTGAAGCAAAAATGTTTCACAAGAATCAACGAAGGCAATATGATCACTCCAATAAGATAAACACCTATTGTAGAAGTAGAATTAATTTGATTGGTGCTTATAACAAACAAGATTTCATTGTCGAGAAGAATTACATGGCCTAGCCAATAATGTATTCAAGTAATAAATACTTCACAGTATAAAGAATTCGAATAAAGGATAAATGGTTCAACATGAAATTGTAAGCATAAAACAATGATATACTATACACTACGTATTTTCTTCCTAAAAGGTCGGCTTCTCATACGACAGCAGGCTTAAAACATAAATATAAAATCAGACAAATGAACGACGTAAAATTTTGCAGGACGAGCGACCGTCATGCGCCCAAGCGTAGGATTGCAGTGCTACTGCCTTGAACGCAATTCACGTAGCTTGGTCTATGCTGCCCCCTGGCTGCGTAAGTTTGAATTACCCTTCAGGAGAGAGGGGTAAGCGTTTGCTCCAGGTCATACCGCCTCTATGTTTAAGAGGCAACTAAAGTATATATCTTCAAGGCGGGAGATTCACCTTTGGCGTACGGCGCATGCGTATTTATACACCTGGACACAAGAAGCGCTTGCTCAATTGCAGGTGAGCATGATACGAAACATGCGGCATCATTTCGAAACAACTGATAGTAAATTTGTCATTGCGATCTTTCTCCACAATTATGTTTCTCGTCTCGATCAGTGCATTCTAAAGTGGTATTGTTTCAGGTTAGAGAGCTTGAAATCCTACTGAATTAATAACGAAAGTTTTATCTTCGGTTATCACCATAAATCCAACAAAAAAATCTGAAATTTAAATAAGAGTAATGTGGTTTTTTAATTGTTTGCTCAGACCAAAACTACATTTAGTAACATTCTTGAATTTGAGAATAGGGTTTTATAAGGTAAATGCGTCTAAATATTGTGTTTGAATTAATACCTCTTATATTGTATATTTATGTGTGATCAGTGCTTTCCAATTTGTAAGAGCGTTTTGATATCCGTTTTCCCATATTCTTGTTCGTTCGTAATCTAATATTTCTGTTACACATCTTATTATTAAGAATCAATTGCACATAATATATAATCTTCGAAAAACACTTGGATCTACAAAAACCAACACATCTTAATTGATACCAATATGTTTTTTTTCATTATGCCACGGGCACTTTTGGGACCTACTAGGAGACAGTTTGACTTGACTAAAGAGAATTCTCAAGATATAAGCTTAAATCTAAATATTTTGTAAACGTACGGCTCGACTAGCAAATTTATGTGATTGAATTCTTACAATGTAACCTACATTGTATCGTGGAACCATATCGAATTTTCTGCACTATTCATTATTCAGTTACACAATGCTATAATTTCCAATATATTTCATTCCATGGCATGTCGTATTGAGACCACATAATTGCGAATTGATTGAATTTCAAGGAGAAATCAGGTTTTTATTCTTAATAAGTATTACTTGCTATAAATATTTTGAAATGTGTATAACTAAAAACTATTTCACTAACAATGATAAAATTCAACATTTATCTGCGCGAGTTTTATTAGAAATCTCTTCATTGTTTCTGCTCTACCATTAGAGCACCAAATATAAAAGCTTCTTTAATTCTACGTTCTATTTGTTGAACAAAAGTGACGTGTCATTCGCGTCTCCGTGGTCGTTCCGGGATGAACACATCTGCGATATAAATTTCTATTTTAAAAGGTAACAAAAAGTAGAACGCCATTTAAATACTCTGCATAAGTTACATAAATACTTCAATGAAAAACCTTATTCGTATAATTTCATATTTTTGTTCAACGCTTTCTGAAAATATGAAATTCTTTATTGTATGATGGTAAAAAATTATGTAAATTAGAGGAGATTTCTGGATTTAAAGTAACAATTTTTAAAAATATGACACTGAATCTGGAATGTTGAGACCTACTAGTTACAATAACTTCATATTTAAATTTTTTATGTATCTTGTCAACTTCCTCGCTGCTATTTTAATTTACTGTAAATATTATACTTAATGTCTAATTAATACGTATATCTTCCCAAATATAAACATCCATGTTGGTTCGTAAAATGTTATATACTCGTAAAGAACGCATCTAAATAAACATGTTCGTCCCCTGCTACAGAAATAAATGAATAATACTGAATATGATACTAACATTTTAAAGAAGAAAGGAAGTAAAGAAGGAAGGAAGTAAAGAAGGAAGGAAGCAAAGAAGGAAGGAAGCAAAGAAGGAAGGAAGCAAAGAAGAAAGGAAGCAAAGAAGAAAGGAAGCAAAGAAGGAAGGAAGCAAAGAACGAAGGAAGGAAGCAAAGAACGAAGGAAGGAAGTAAAGAACGAAGGAAGGAAGTAAAGAACGAAGGAAGGAAGTAAAGAACGAAGGAAGGAAGTAAAGAAGGAAGGAAGGAAGTAAAGAAGGAAGGAAGGAAGTAAAGAAGGAAGGAAGGAAGGAAGTAAAGAAGGAAGGAAGCAAAGAAGGAAGGAAGCAAAGAAGGAAGGAAGCAAAGAAGGAAGGAAGCAAAGAAGGAAGGAAGCAAGGAAGGAAGGAAGGAATCAAAGAAGGAAGGAAGGAAGTAAAGAAGGAAGGAAGGAAGTAAAGAAGGAAGGAAGGAAGTAAAGAAGGAAGGAAGGAAGTAAAGAAGGAAGGAAGGAAGCAAAGAAGGAAGGAAGGAAGCAAAGAACGAAGGAAGGAAGCAAAGAACGAAGGAAGGAAGTAAAGAACGAAGGAAGGAAGGAAAGAAGGACAGAAGAAAAGAAACAAAGTAAGTATGAAAGGAAAACGGAGAAAATTATGAAATTGATATGTGAGAAAATGAGAAATACTCAATTAAATGCAATATTAATTTTTATTCTATACTATATTCTGGAGTATTTTTCTCGTATTGGTAAGTTACTTAGCTCTACCATAATTGAAATGAGATATTTTATTGTGTGATTATCTTAGTCAATCTGTGTTAATTCAACTCAATTTCATTGGTATGTCTGATTAAAGATGCTTTGTGTTTTTGTTATATTTATTGAAATCTAAATTTTTTTTTGTAATATTACTCTCCGAGCACGTTNGTCAGTGTTATATCTGGGATCAATATATTTCTAGTGGATGTAATTTATTTATTCTTTGACTTGTTTATCATTATTAATATCACAAGAATTTACCTTTAGTGTTATTCTTTCATATTTTATACAATTGTTTTATCTAATTCTTGAATTCCTATTGACATAAGAATATCACAAAAGGATTGCAAATTATGTGAAATTACGAAAGAGAATACACATTACTTCATGCCAATGAGCTTTGAAAATGTTTCAAAATAAATTTATTTATGATATTTAATAGTGTAAAAATGCAATTTAAGAATACCTACAGTAAATTATTATTTTTAAGATGACATCTTGCAGGTGTACTCCATTTTGCGTAAAAATTCCTATAGTCTCTTAGCTTCATCGTACATGTTTCGAAGCAACATTTCAACAGGCAATAAGGCAACTGCTTCTGGGATCTTAACTTTCAATTCTTCTGTTGAAGCAGGGCGACTAATATACACTTTACATATGAGGTATGGATAGTAATGAAAGTCCTGTAACAGTATTCTTCGAACACTTGATCTACGCAACTGGACAGACACTGCTTGACGACGGGTTGAACGATGTTGGTTTCTTATGACAGCAGATCGAACACCTTCGATATTTGTCTTGTATACAAACGGTTCGCACACGGCCTGGTACCTTTTCGATGATGAACCTGTTTCCTCAAAATTACGTATCCACGTGTAAATTGCATGAGATGATGGAACACCATCGTGGCACAGTCTTAAATTAAATTGACCGTTAAATTCTCTTTGTACAACCTTCACGCTGCCCTTTGTTTTTCTAAAAATCTTTGACGGCGAACGCACATCGCGCAGCATTCCACATATCCACGATAACTAAAAAACAAGATGACGTGAGTTGATTCCTGTATGTTACTCCGTCCTAACAGACGACGAGACTACCAAAACAAATTTCAAAATATCCTGCTTCTCTAAATCACCCGATATATTTGATGGAATAAGAGCCAAACAAGTTGAACGAGAGAAGAGGCTGCTACAACATATTAAGAATTTCATGTTGATCTTATGAATGAAAGTCTGGTTGCAATTGCTGAAGAAAGGAATTTTACAAGAGTGTATCAAATAAAAACCTTTAAATATATTTAAATGACTTATTTTAACATCTAAGAAAAACGTGTAGATACCATTTTTCAACATAATCTCCTTGACTTGTAACGCAGAAGTTCCACCGATTTGGAAGTGCGTGGATACCAAGTTTAAAGAATTATTTTGGTCGCGACCGTAGTCACTCGTGCACCGCGGTTTTCGCTTCTTCATCACTTGTGAAATGTTTGCCTCCGAACGCACAGTTAGTTTGGACCGGGAGACGGACTATATGCGGATGGTCGTGGTCGCGCTGTAACAATGCACCTAATGTCAGAAGACCACGTCGTTCACTCCATAATGCAGGTCCAAATTGATTTTTAAGCAGACTTGAATAGGAAGTACTGGTTACTGTCACTCCCTTGTCCGTGCAATGTTCCAAAACTACTATGTTTGCATCCCAGAAGAGAGTGAGTATGACTTTTCCTGCTGATCATTGAGTGCGGAATTTACCTACCCAGGTCGTAGGGCATCCTCCTCTGACGTTATACCTTTTTTAAACTTCCTACATTTGCTGCAGGAACAAATACAAGTCACCATACCGCACTGTCACTCTACGATGGATTTCTAATGGTTTGACACCTCTACACAAGAAACGCACCACAGATAGTTGCTCTAACGCGGTGCATGTTGATAGTAAGGCAGCCATCTTGTCACGTAATAACCACCACTGTACGTAACAAAAACGAGCGAGTAAGGAGAAGGAAGAAAATTAAGAAAGTATGAATGTATCATTTTCCAGTTGAATGTTTAAAAACAGTTAGATTTTGGTAACTCACAAGAATTCTTATTGCAATTGTGGAAGCAAAAACAGTTTCGAATGAGTAGGAGGTTACATTTGATTGAATCACTTAATCATCACTAATTTATGTGGCGAATATTTTTATGACAAGGAAAACATTGGTGCTAGATGTGTTACAACGCCGTTCTAAAAACTCCTGGATCATTTGCGCTGACGAAGTAAGACATTAAAATATTCGAGAACACAGCAGTAAAGGCATGTCCTTAAAAGAATCCTCTTGGTGTATACTTACATGATCTCTTCAATCCATACAGGAGAGGTTCCTGAATAACTAACCAAAAGGCACCAAATTCTTACAACGAAGAGTCTCTGGTTTGGCGTGGACGATCAGGACTCTTTGGGTTCCTATCCATCAATGTTTAAAAATGACACTTTTTCAGTTACAATATATTTACCTCGTTTAAATAATCCGTAATGTTGTCCTGCACCAAAATTAACATAGTCTATTTCAGGGGCAGTTTCTTGTCCCAAAATTATGTTCCATAATCCGCATTATTTTTACAAATTGCAGTATTCAGATAATATCTAAAAAGTTCTTTTTCCTTATGAATCGCCATTTGTCTTCCAATACGGTATTGTAACGATAATTCGAATTTCATTTAAGTCAAAAAATAATAGAAAAAAGAAAATGAAATGTTGCTAAAACGTTTAGAGACATATCTATATTCTTATAATCCCATACTTGCTAAATTTGCTACTTCTCAATCTCTTTCATATTTTTGCTTACAAGGATATCTAGCACAAAATCACAATGTAAAAGTTTGACTACTCTATCGTACATAGTTTTGTCACAGGAGAATATTTAATAGATTTTGACAAACTTCCATTTATGTAGTCATCCTCTCATAATCTGGTCTTGAAGATATTTTCCTACTGTTCGGAGTTGAGTCGGATGCTAGCCGTAACTGATATCTGCAACTAACAGAGTTTTCCATTTTCTGCTTCGAGTGAGCAATAGGACCCCAGGACGAACACGTCATTTTGCCCCGCGTGCGGTTTCCACCCCCCCACCACCTCCACCCGGAGAGAAACGAAATTCATAATCTTAATTATTCTTTTCTCTTTTGGAAAGAACTAATTCGTCGTAGAATTCTTGCTCTTCGTCTGAGAAGCTTTCAGACGAAAATAATACTTGTAATAAACTCGTAGCATCCACCATGGATTCGTTATTCACATGCTGCCTCAGCGACGTCCACTGAACAAAATAGTCAGAGCAAATTCGGTTGCTCTCTGTGCGACGCGATGAGGCATGAGGAACAACCACTAATCTGTCCAATGGAACAACATTTTTGTAATCGGGGTGCATTAGTGCGGACTCAGAGCAAGAAATGGAATACGTCATAAGATAAATCCTATTTGCTAGTATATATTACGATAGAATTATGTACTCAACTTAAATTATGTAACTTGATCCACAGGTTTCGTCACCGAGAAAGTAGCTCACAAAAGTGTATGACTGTCTTATTCACCTCTTGTTATAATGATGGTTTAAATTATGTATTTTGTGAACTGCAATCTCAATAACGGAATGTCACAGAAGCGTAATTCAAATTTTGCAGTATTCTTCTCTCTTAGACAGCAAAAAATGAGTTGTCGTATAGTAATGTAAGATTACTAGTTAAATTTATTGTAATTTATCCCAACGCATGTTCTTTCTGAGAATCTCAGTCGAGAGCTATAGGTTACAGATGCAATTCCTGCTCAGCGTCGAACAATTGGAGATTGTTGCATTATTAACGTCCCTTCCAGGAGACACCACCTTATCGAAGCACAGTCCGTGCGGGTAGCGAGTGTTTGCGCGCTTCAATGAAGTTGAGGGCTATGCCGGCAGTAGCGTGGCTACTGGGAGGGTCTCCCAAGCCGGACAGGTCTGCAGCAGTGACAAAGTGTGTCTCACAACGACCTTTCTTCGTAGTACCTATCCTATGGTCCTTCCGCTCACCACCTTTGTATATCCCAACATCCTTCATGTTCTTACCCAAGCCAAGGTGTAAGGTATCGTGCCGATGGATGAATGGTACAGGTGGATAGTGCCGCGAACGATGCCCTTGGGATACAAGGCGACCTCTCATTGTACTCAGCCTTATCTGCGCATGCGGGGCTCTGCGTGGACGGACAGGCACTATCCCTAGCTACTCGTGGGAAGAAATATGAATGTCAATATGCTAATGAAAATGATATTAACCCGTTTAGAAAAAGTTCGAGATTGTAGCGATCACCAACCAGATCGACGAATGCAACCACAAATGAGAATTCACCAAAACCAGTGAGGTGTCGAAAGCCCAGGAAGAGCAGTCGCTTTTTCGAGAAAATCAAGCATGAAGCAAAAATGAGCAAGCTCTTCATAATGCTTGGCTCCGTGAAAAACAAGAGAGAGAAAAGCTGCAAACTATGGTTCAGCAAACACAGATGCAAAGGCAAATGTTACAAAATATATTTGCGAATACAATGCCTACTGAACGTAACAACCACGAAGACAAACAAAAAATAAGTGAAGAATATTACACCGACGAAGAAGAGCAGAGTAAAGAAACCGATTGAATCAGAGTAAAAAAAACACGNACGAAAAAAAGAAAGAAAGCATGCGAGCACCCCTCACCGTGAAGCTGTTCAACTCGCAACTAATGACAAAAATAAACCACAGATCACACAAAACAATTATGAAAACGTAACGGATATGTTGTTAAGGAATAGAATTCCAGGCGACCATGCTTGCTGGAGGAAATGTCAAATTAAACACTAATGACGAAAGAGGATACAGGAACCTAACACATGTCGTGAAAAATATGAAACTGGAGATGTATTCTTTCGAGGATAAACGAAGTGGACCAACCAAAGTGGTTGTCAGGCACCTACACCAGAACTTTTAAAACTTGAATGGACAAAAAAACAATTTAAAATATTAGAAGTCCATCAGATCTTTAGAAGAAAAGATAAGACTCCAGTAGCTTAGTTTGTGTGTGCTAACTTTTAGAAAGGATGAAGACATCAAAAACAAATATAAAATTAAAGAAATAATGCACATGCGGGTGACTATTGAGACATTCAAAAAACCTAAACTTATACCTCAATGTAAAAATTGTCAAGAATATGGTCATACCTGTTATGTGGCTAATTTTGTGGAAGGGAATCAAGATGCGTTAAATGCGCAGGGAAACACCGAGCAGGAGAGTTTTCCAAAAACACTCAAAAGCTAAGTGCGTACACCCTGCTAATTACAGAGGATGCAGTACAGCAACAGCGTTGTAAGAAATTAGAAACAAAGTTACCAATAAAAAATTACCAGAAAAAGGAAGAAGACATGAAACTACAAATATCACAATCAGTGAACCTAGGCAAGCGCAGGCGAATGTATCGTATGCTCAAGTGGTAAATGAAACACAACCAATAACTGAGAATATTGATCACATAGCAGTGATGTTGCAAGAAGTTATGCATCAAATGGAACAACAACAACAGCAAAATCAATAAAAGTTTAACAAAAATATTATTGATAGAGACATCAAATTGGAAAAACAACAGAACCGTTATAGTAATCTTAATGACTAAAGAATCCTCCAGTGAAAAGCAAATGGACTTCTACAACACTAACATGAGTTAAAATTAACATTGGAAACCCCAAATATCGATAAATGTTTGATTTCGGAAATACACATTTACAAATCAGATGTATATCAGATTTAAGGGATATCAAGTTTATCGCGCATTACATCCGCAAAATTCGGCAAGAGCAGGAGCAGCTATTATAATTAAAACAATACAATATGAAAGAGACAAAATACAAACTGAAAGAGTGAATATTAAAACAGAAAAATATGAATTAACTGTAGGAGCCATGTATTCGCCTCCAAGACATGGGATACAAAAAGACGAATATACGCACTTCTTTCAAGCGTTAGGAGAAACATTTATAGTTGGAGGCGACTTCAATGCCAAGCATGCTCATTTGGGCTCACAACAACAATAGGTAAAGAATTCTACAAAGTAATAACTCCAACAAATGGAAAGTAGCATTACACAGGTAAATCCACCTACTGGTCAACTGATAGAAAAAAATACCGGATCTTGATTTCTTTATATTTAGACAAATTTCAATAAATTATATTGAAATAGCAAAGGAGAGGGACCAACATCAGATCACTCTCCAATCTTGATTACCCTCAGTAATACAAATAATAACTAAACAACCAAACCCGACGTTAACTAATAAAGGTACTGATTTGGAAAGTTTCCAGATAGAACTCAGCGGAAGGATAGAGCTGAACGTTTCTATCAAAACACTAGAACAACTGGAGTTAGAATCTAAAAAGCTCCTGTTAGATAAACAACAATAAGCATTTAATAATACACCCGAAATAAGAAGAAAAACAACTGAATTCAATTATCCCAAAGAAATACGTGATATGGTAAAAGAAAAGAGAACAGCCAGAAAATAATGGCAAAATCCAGAACAAGAGAAAATAAAAATAAGCTAAATAATATGTTCCAATAATTGAAAAGAGAAATGAATCAATGACTAACTATTTAAGTGAATAACCCTTTGAGAAAATCTAAAAGGTTCAATAGACCAATCAAACAAATCCCACCCAAAAGAGAAGAAAATGTTTCTTGGGTGAGAGATAATAAACAGAAGGCGGACGTGTTTGCAAGACATCTAGAAAATATATTTCAACCTAACGAAGAACTGGAAATACTGGTTCAACCAGAAACAGAACAGGACCTCCAAGAAATAGGTTTTGTTACACTAAAAGAAAAAGCTAAAGAAATAAAAGAAAACCTGAATCCTTAGAGAACCCCAGGATTTGATCTGGTCAATGCAGAAATCCTAAAGAGACTCCTGAGAAAAGGTATTAATAAACTTACGCAGTTGATAAATGCCACTTAAAGAGTAAAGCATGCCCCTGTTCTTTGGAAAACTTCAGATGTAATCATGATTCACAAACCAGGCAAACTTGTAAACGAAATAAAATCATATCGACCCATATCTCTATTGTCTGCAAGATTGAAATTATTTGAAAAATTGCTTTTGAGGACAATCAAGAAAATGATAGAGGAGAAACATGTTTCTGACTACCAATTTGGATTCGGAAACAAACATGCTACAGTCGATCAAGTAAATCGAATAACTGATATAATTGAAAAAGGTCTGGAGGAAAAGAAAATATGTTCCGCCATATTACTGGATGTGTCCCAAGCTTTCGACAAAGTCTGGCATGAAGACCTTATCATGCAAGTAAGAAAATGCTCACCTGAATAGTATGTGCAGCTCTTAAATCATTTATATCACAGCGGACCTTCAGAGTTAAGCAAGAAAATGAATATTCTGAGCTAAAAACAGTAAATGCAGGAGCACCCCAAGGCAGTGTGTTTGGACCGGTGCTTTATTTGTTTTATACATGTGACGTACCAGTCGCAGAGAACATCAAACTAGCGACACTTGCTGATGATACGGCCGTATTAGCGGAAGGAAAGACTATCGAAGGAACAACTGCCCATCTTTAAAGTGCAATAGACGGCATATACGCATGGACTAAACGCTGGCGTATAAAATTAAATGAAAGTAAATCTGTCCATGTTAATTTCACGAACAAAAAAACCTCATTACTATCCTTTAGTATTGAATAACATCGCAAATTCCAAATAGAAAAACAGCCAAATACCTGGGTCTAAATCTAGACGCCGAGCAAGAGCATGTCAAAAAGAAAACAAATGAACTAAAGAAAAAATATAAAAATATATACTGGCTGGTGGGGAGGAACTCCCATTTGTCTATAAGAAACAAGGTACTGGAATAGCAGCAAGTTCTGAAACCAGTCTGGACTTACGACCTTCACCAAAGAATGCAACGTTAAAAGCATCCAAGTGTTCCAGAACCGAGTGCTGAGGAACATTGACAATGTTCCTTGGTACGTACATTCGGAATGCTGATCTTTACTGAGGACAGTGAAGGAAGAATTTGAGGAAGTTGCCAAGAAGCACGAGGAAAGACTCCATGAACATACCAACATCGAAGTGCTACAACTGCTAGACAATCAAGACATAATGCGACGGTTCGAAAGGACTAAACCCTTTTGAGTTTGTGTGACAAGTGTAATCGGTGTAAAAGCAAAGTGCAGTGTTGTGTAGCCACAACACCGATGTGAGCGAGACATTTTATATGCTGGGATGGACCGCTGGGAAAATCCAGACTTATATAAAATACGTATAATTTGAGTTAAATTAAAAATGATGATTTATCTTAAGATTAGGTGCATTTATTTTATGTTTAAAAATTATTAACGTCCATTACGTAATCTATTTAAATAAATAGTTAAAAACTTGCAAACTTTTATGGACAAATAATATTTTTATTTTTCGTTCAGAACTCAGTACGTTTCGACGTGGATTTATGCCTTCGTCATGTGATCAAGTAATAACAATTTATTACGATACACATAACAACAGGACAAAAGAACATAATACAAATAGAAATATGAACACAAAATACGTATACAAAAAAGCATAAACACTGCTTTATACAATACAACATTGTACCATGTTTATGTTTGTTTTTTGTAAACATATTTTGTGTTCATATTTCTGTTTATATCATGTTCATTACTCCTGTTATGTTTAACGTAATAATTTGTTATTGATCACATGACGACGGCATAAATCCACGCGGAAACGTAGTAAGTTCTTAACGAAAAATAAAAAATATTATTTGTCCATAAAAGGTCATAAGTTTTTAACTATTTATTTAAATAGAGTTACAATAGATTAGGACACTTCCATTTTTCTAACTTTGCTAAATATTTCAACTAAGAGGTGAACTCCGCAAAGTGACTCTGTATTATGTAGAAGCTCAAATTCGATCTTTAATTTAAATCTACTCTTCGAAGACTTTGGTAATCTCTTAATTAATTCTCTTTTCCTTTCAGAAAGATTCCAATCTCATTATAGCGTGGATCTACTTCATCATCGTGTACATCATCATGTGCTTTACTCTGGTGATCTTGCTGATTGTCTTCCAAATAACACACATCGCAGATATTGTGACGTCGGATTCTTGGGCTATTGCGGACTGCGTCATATTCTTCACTATCGGCTGTGAGTGTCAACGAATGCACGGGTGAAATAAGATAGGGGTTTCAACCCTAGATACGTGTTGAGGACAACTCGGTCGTTCTCGTCAGTTAACGAGTACTACTTTTTAGAATCTTCGGCACAAAAAGGAATGACACCTCCTCTTTGTCTCTCTTTCCAGAAGAACAATATAGCGCAATACAAACTTTTGTCATGATAGTGATAAATTTCGGCTCGGTGAAAATGACGACGAGACGAGAATCGAACCCGAGAATCCTACTTCGAATGCAGGGGTGCTAACAGCTACACCACCCGTTCGCCTTCCACAACTGTACACCATTTCCAGGTGAACGGGTGGTGGTGTGGTTAAATCCCTGCGATTAACGCGGAAGAGTCCGGGTTCGATTCCCGGCTCGTCACCATTTCACCGTGTAGGTACACGGAAGAAATATATGCAATTTATCATGACTGTTCGCCACAAAATGTACAAATTAAAAAGTACTTTTAGCAATTATTACTACGCGGTCGGTGCTCCAGACAAGATAATCTACTGGAGTCAAAAACTGTCTTTTAGTCCTTTTGGTAATTTTGTGGGATTGGCGTAGAATGGGTTCCATGTGATTAATTTTGATCAGTTTAACTCACGGTGTAAGAAAACAGGTGGTAAGGTCCTGAGAACGCGCCGTACAAACCAATCAAAAGCATGACAAAGAATAAATGTAATCCTATCAGTTGTATTATATCGATACTCCAATATTTTACCTCCGCCTTTGAAAATGAATCTCGCGTTTTTTATTGTCTGGCGCCATTTCCCCTTCCACCTTGATGTGCACCGTGTCACCGTGTTTACTTACACTATGGTTCTCACTTGCGTAATATTACTTTGAGAATCAATATCGATTCACTCCATTGATTGGAGAATGGATCTGCTGGTGATTTTCGTATAATATTAACGTCCTTACGCTGTTGACCCAGAAGTAGTCGCGATTGCGAATCCGTCGCCCGGATGACACATTTCGTTCACTTTAAAAGTAGATACTTAAGATGAAAAAAATTACATTTTATTAACATTGTTGAATTAATTCGAATTTAAAGAATACCTCTAATTAAATTTTTGAGCCTCATAGGTTGCGTGGATGACGTATGTCGTCCATTTTTATGTTAGTAATATTTATATAGTTTTATGTGTGACTTCTGAAGTTACTCCTTCCTGTCCATTAATTCAACATGTATACTTAAGTTCTTCATAAAATACACTTTGCAGGAATATGAAAGTACGTGTTACCCAATACTCCTTGTGGCAGAATTCCAAGAAAACTGCGCGGGATGGAGTTGAGTCATCCATTGAGAAGATGCAGTACGTGACTGAGGTTCAATTTCGCCAAACGTAGAATAATCGCGATTTCCTTAAACGTGATTATGTAAATGGAATCGCGATTACATTTTATGCGTTTCACCAAGATACACTAATCGTCGATTACGATATTCAATGTTTCTTAAGAATTCTTTAGGTTGGTAGTAGTTTTGCAATGCATTATGGGTAATTGGAAATAAATGACGGGTGAAAAACCCACCCTGTTGCTTGCCAGCGCTACCAACGACCACCGGAGACAGCAGCGGACCTCCCTCGTGCCACTAAACATATCCGAGTAAATGTAAACAAGAAAAAGGACGCCGTATTTAATGCAGCACTATAAAAAATCGCGAATTGCGCTGGTAGTTGAAGGGTCCCCGTTTTTTTTTGAGTAAATCGCGATTTTCACGTAAATCGAAGTTAGTGGAACGCGCATTTCGATAATCACGACTTACTGCATAGAAAATTTCGTTTAAGGCACTATCCGAAATCTCAAAACCAAACCTCAACTCTATCTCTCAATCGATTCTCAATTCCCCTGGTGGTTAATGTTCGAATTTTTAAAACAAATGTAGAGCGGGGGGGGAGTTTCAAACTTGTCTTTTCATATTTCAATACAATTCTTAGTAAAATTGTCAAGGAAATACCATTACATGCCTAAGGCACTACAATATACTGTTTTTTAAAATTTTGATATACTATATACACGCACCATATGGATGAATTATAAACTTGTCTAACGTGTTTTATTCTATTTTTCTTACAATAATATTTTCTAGATTGCCTTATTTTAATGACGAACAGATATTCCATGAAGTTGTTGGCACGTAAGTTAAAAAATGCCTCCTTTAACNTGTAAGTTAAAAAATGCCTCCTTTGTCTATAATTGACAGTCAAAAGAGGTGGAATTATTTTTCTCTGGTTGGGAATAAACATAATGTTGTAGTGGGGAAGAGAAAGTCACCTACTCTTTAATTCACACCCTGCCTCTGGTTAAAAATTAAATCCTATGTATTCCAGGTCTTCTCATCTACTGTTGGATCGTGGTAAGAAGTTACGCCTTTGAAATGCAAGAAGAAGAATCGAAATAACGCCCTATTACTCCTATGTTTCAGAATGTAAGATTGTGTACTTTTTATTTAATAAATATTTAATTATTTTGATTTTCCAATTTCTTATGTTTTATGATAGTTATTTTAATGGGTTTTATTTACCAATAATAATCTTAAGCGTAAATGCGGAAACGTCCCCAGCCTTTGAATTCAGCTAACCTGTTTTCCGGGCGGGGTTCGCAGCAACTGTTTTGAAATGTGTTTTGGATGTTTTTTATTTAATGTTAATTATCTTCGAAATTTTTAGTGTAGACTGACAGATACAGAGCTTCGAATTTCGATGTCTACGCGTTATCCGTAGTGGGTCTGTATTCACCTACCAGCGATTGCTTCACATTCCATTTATAATGTTTAACAACTT
Source organism: Laupala kohalensis (assembly GCA_002313205.1). Taxonomy (NCBI): domain Eukaryota; kingdom Metazoa; phylum Arthropoda; class Insecta; order Orthoptera; family Trigonidiidae; genus Laupala; species Laupala kohalensis. The sequence continues at coordinate 43,375 of NNCF01126471.1, forward strand.
TTTTAAAGACCATTTTCTATGTGTTGCGCAGCACAGATACATAAAGATAGAGGCTCGTGTCAACACTGAAACTTTTTAATGCATTTTAGACTTTTTAAATTTAATGCCAAACGTAATTTGTCGCGTAACGAATAGACGTAATAAATCAGCTTATGTAATGCAGTGAACGCGTTTCCCATAGTTTCTTACAATTGTTTTATGTAATTCCACTAATTTTCTTTAAACTTTCTAACACATTTTTTGTCGGGAAGGTGGTACGTCACCATGCGTGCGTGGATATACTTGCGTCACGTTGAGGTGACTGCAGACATCTGTAATTCGGCGAATCTTGAAAAGCGAGTAATGTTCGCCATTGCTCGGCTTCCTTTGATGTGACGCTGATGGTAGGGTGAGAGCCGATATTCGTGACACTATTCGCCATTCGACTCGGCATTTGCCGAATGACGAATGACGAATGTCTAGAGACGCTTTTACATGTTAAGCAGATCAGTAGATTATGTACATACTGTATACACAGCAGATAAAGAATATAATTTGTACAGAGAATNGATAATTTGTACAGAGAATAGACAGGTCCCTGTACTACGTACAAAGTAGACGTTAGGCTCTTTGAGGAGGGCCCTGACTATTATTCCCTCCTAGACATCACCCACAATAACCCATGAACTCATCTTGGCCAAAGAGCGTACGGTTCTCCTAGGATGGGACTGACTTTTGGTCTTTTCCTCTCATTTTTCCCGCTTTGCCATTCTCCTATCTGAACCACTTTAAACATGGAAACTGACCGAGCTCTCATCTTTGCGGATTTGTTATTTTTATTATTATTTATGATGAAGAAAATAATGGTTACATTTATGTTTTCACACATTTAGCTTTGCCTTTAGTTAGAGTCTCTAGTTTTTCGTTCAATAGGCGTTTCTTTTAAAAGCATTTGAGAAAGTGTGCACAATACTTTTGCAACAGCAGTTTCTACTAATGGAGATGAACATCATATGTTTGAAGTGCTCCAAGATTACACGGTTTGTAGCTACACGAGGAGACAACGAAATATGAACTTTGGGAACAATTTTATGCGGAGCCCAATAATCATATTTACACAGACGTACTCAAAAAATAAAGCGGTTTGTTTCTGGGATTCCAGCGTAAACCCTGAAGTATTTTGCCAAGCTGAACACGAATTCAATGTTGATTTTGCTCCATCACTCGAAATATCGCAAATATCTTAAATTATGGGACTTTAATTATGGGAAAGTCTTTGCTCATTCGATATCTTAAGCTATCAGAATGTCCACAAGTAACTTTTGTACAGGACCTGACTTTGAAGTTTCGGCGCACTCAGCTAATAAGCTTTTCCACCTCCTCCTCCGCTATTATACAGTCTAAACTTTACCTCTTCAAGATATCCTGGTCACATTAGTCTGTTTTACATCTTTTGTGCATATTTTTTATGGGTAATCGTTTGTATGTTGAACAAGTTACAACAAACTACTTAATTTTGATTCTTGGTTCAATGAATGACCGACATAAAAGTGATCAAAGTTAAATTTAACAAATTTATTTTATTTCATTTAAAACTCTTATTTTCGCTTTTTGGAATGCATATTAAAATCCAAGGTCAGTGAAACGAGAATTAGACCCATGTTTGTTTAATGCCTTAAACGAGATATTATGTGCAGTTAATATTGATTATGGAAATGCGCGTTCCACCGACTACTTTTATCACGATTTACGAGAATTTCGCGATTTACACTCAAACGCTCGTGGTCCTTCCGTTTACCGGCGCTAATCGCGATTTTCTTCAGTTCTGCAAGCAGTATGGCGTCCATTTTGCTTGCATCCTCGTGGCTCGTTTTGTAGGTTATGCTCAGTGGCACGAGGGAGTCTTGCTGCTGCCTCTGATGCCCGTTGGCGGCGCTGGTGAACAAGAGGATAAGCATTTCCTCCGTCTTTTGTCTTCGTTGCAGTGCACAATGCACTGCAAAACTAATACCAACACAAGCAATTCTTCAGAAACATCGATTATGTGATTCATACAACCGACGATTAGTTTTGCATGGTGAAACGCATACAATGTATCCTGGATTAAATTTACCTAGTCGTGATTATTCAACATTTGATGAAACCCTGCTATAGATTCTGATATAGCTCTCACATGAAATTGTAGTCCCGAGATGACGCGAAGATGAGCTGGTGAAGCTCAGATGAGGCAACGTTGCACGTTCGAGGTAGTCTAATAGTGCGCAAGAATATGAGATTTTAGAGCTATCTTAAAATTGGCGAAAACTGTAGCAGAATGATAAATTAATACCATAAACCATTATTGCATATACAGATTTAAGGCCATCCCTCTCCTCGTAAGTGGCAAAATTTCGATTTTTTTCATCCGCCTTTTAATGTCGAAGACGTTCACCAACACTGACACGTAAAAAACCTCACTTGGTCATCATTAACTACACATTAAATACACAAAAAATATCCATTTCTTGTTCACTCTAAAAGCTCGAACCCGAGGCTGCAGCCTACCCAGTGTAATGGCAAAATGGGCTTCGCATTCAGGCTTCGTTTGGCTTGGGGAAAAAAGCCTTTGGTTAAGAATTATACACCAATCATTTTATTAGTGAATGAAAAGGGCTACATAAAATTA
>NNCF01126472.1:5858-24911 GCA_002313205.1 Laupala kohalensis
GCCCGGCGACCACATGGTGTTCCTTAGGATGGGTGGGACCTCCTCCCCCGTCCTCTTGCTCGCTTCGATTTCTAAAGGACCATAAATTTTAATTGATGTCAAAGAAATCCCGCCGACGCCGCCTGGCCACCGACCGTCCGCGATCACGGTTGTCGTTCCCAACCGTCCTCCGTTCAAATTTTTCAACTCTTCGACCGTCAAAATTCCGCAACAGAATGATTAAATTTGTTAATTAATTAGCGAATTATTCAAATCTCACAGTATGGAATATATTCGTTCGTTATATTCATTGTTACACAGCAGTGTAACAGAGTAGTGTAACCATGGTTTGAATCCCTTTACGAAAAATATTTTTTTAAATTCATTTGTCCAGATCATACATCGGTACTATATTAAAAGATTTTACGACTGATTGAAAATCGAATGACAATTTTTGAGCCATCCGAGTGGAGCTCGGTCACCCAGATATTACAATTATAATTTTCGGATAATATACTTAATTGAAGGGTAAAAATCGTTAAATACAATTATAGAAAATGAGTTTAAATGAATATATTTTACTTAAAAAAAGTTAAAATAAAGGGAGAAAATTGTGAAACATTTTTCAAGTGACTGGTGAGGAAGATAAAATAAAGATTTTTTTATCTTGTTAAATTTATTAAATGGTATGCATACAATTTGTGGAGTTCGAGATATTGAGACCCTCGATGTACTAAAGGCCAATAATTGAAGTAGGATAAGTGTACACATGAACAAGTTGCGAGTCACATTGATTTGTACTGCGAGCGCTGTCGTCTCGGGTCTCCATAATCATTCGAATTATTCCCATAATTTCAGTGCTTGATATTATGTAAATCACATAATTTTAATTCACAGATCACTTAAGTCAGAGTAAAAATTCGTGAAGTATGTCTCTTATTTTAAATGTGGCTATAAATCAGTTTAGAAAAGCATTTTACGCTTTTAGAAGTTTAAATAAAAGGATAAAATTATGAGATAGTTATCAAGTAAGTAATGTGATCCGTGGTGCAGGTGGTAACATGCCCGCTCATCACGAAGTCATTCCGGCTTCAATTCCCAGTCGGACCAGAAAAAATTTGTAGCTTTTCACATTAACGTCCCAGTTCATATCGCTGTGACTACTGAAAAGCGAACCATCCTTCCTCTATCCACCTCCTTCTAGTAGCAATAACTTTAACTATTACTAACAACTCCCACTAACCACTCCACGTGGGCCAAGTTGTTGTAAACCCACCTAAGCGACCCACCTACTACTCAACTCTTTGCCTACCACTCAACTCCTATCTCCTATCGCTCCATGTAGATACGCTTCAATATCACGCTACATTTCCCATTTACAAATATTACAATAAAAAAATAAAAACTCACTAAAAAATGATGTTTCGAAAGTCTCATTTTATTGGAGTGAAAGCTGGTGCTCTTTTCCCTTTAAAATTTTTACTATATCACGAACTATTTGAGACATTACCTCGTTCTTTTTGTTGTGAATGTTACTTATCAAATATAATCTATAAATTAGGATTTCGATGTATCACATTTCATAAGGTGAGAATGAACAAAAATGCTTTCAGGTTTGTGTATTCCACGCTAACGATTCCAGTGTAAATAAACTCTAGTCTTTTCTATACTCTTGCAATGAACATTGTCTCCAAATTTTGACTGCATTATTTTTAAGAAACAAAAAATCATTTTATTTCGAAAAATCATCAATGAACAAAAAAAATATTCACATACTTCAAAAAGTTTCTAAAAGATTGTAACTGAAATATTATAAAAACTAACAAACACGTGAAAAAATGAAACTAAAATGAAACTTGCGTGTACCCTCGGCAAACTAATACGCATGGTTTGGGTGTTTTGTCCCTGTATTTGCTTACAAGAATTTGTCTAGAAATCTTTGAGTTACAGTTGTTTTGACGATATCTCTTGATTTATGGCGATAAAGTAGCGCTGAGCTATATTAAATTAAAAATCGAAAAGACATTTTTACGTTATGTAATAGCGTGTGAATAATTAAACTAATTTTAAGATAATATTGTCCGCACTCACTTTTCCAGAAGGTCACCATTAAATGATTCAATATTTTTCGCTCCGAAATTTGCTTATAGTCAAAAGCATAATTAAGTTAAAAAGCATATTTTGAGTGTTTCATACAATCTCACAACCGGTGCCCACAATATATGCGAAAGCTCTTATAATTGTCAAGAATTGGCTACTTGGAAGACACTCCAGTTATCATTCGGGAACAAACTGTTTTCTAAAAAACAAAAATTATACATATTTTGATATAATAAGCAATATAAATTTTCTTACAGAGCTATAATTCATAGATTATAATAAGAAATACAACGCAACATAGCCGTTGTTCCCTGGTTCGTTCTACCATTCACCTTGGGTTCAACATTCCCACAATGTAAGACACCATTTCATGTCCCGGCACAAGATAACAGAACAAATAAGAAAACGATAAAAATCATCTCTACAACAGCCTCGATACCTATACACCCAAAAGAATAAAAACACCAATACAAAATGCACAGAATGGTCAATTTAAAGGAAATATTCGAAAATATTTGTTTCGAAAATAACGAACTTTATTTTAGAACTTTTACATTCATATACTGACTAATCCACGCGTATATTTGCATTTTTGGATTTAGACAAGTATAATATACATGAATGGATATATTCCAACAAATATTTGCACATATATATGAGGGTATATTCATGTATGCTGCTAAAAAAGCTTCAAAAATCAACGTTTTTGTTTTCGTAATCTGTGTGTATATGGGTGTATAAACACATACATGAAAAAATGTACATCCAAACACATACATACCCGTAGTAAGCGCTTTATACTGCACAAAAATAGGTATAAATAAAAATTTCCTCGTATTTTCGCGAAAACGCCTTAAACGAAAAATTGCGAAAAAAGGTCTCAACTTTGAACTCTCATATCTCGATTTCTGTGCGTCTGACGTAAAAGTACTGAAGATAAAACTTGTTGCAAATTTTGTAAGCTACATTTTTTACTTTTAACGTTTTTGATATCTTGCGTAGTTTTTTAAATATTAAAAAAATCGTTTTGCGGCCTTTTTTGACCCCCCCCCCCCAAGGGAAGCTGGAGTGTACAATTTTCCTTCCCCATTATGTGACCCCGAAACCTAAGTTTCTGCCAAGTACCGTGTCTGTAGGATTTTTGTCCAGATTTTCAAAAAATGATCCTTTATTCAATGGTGTATAAACCTTCCAGACCGTTTTTGACTAAGTATTTGGAGTAACAAAGTTGAGAATTGAAGGTAGCTCTTTTTTTTTAAGTATACAATTACTAGCCGACCTTGCCTGGCTCTCACGGATATTTTTGTTGTTGTGATACGGTTTAACATGATCTTTAATTCAGTGTCGATTTAAATTGCTGGTTTACATTTTTAAAAACCGTTATCTCTTAAATAGCTCCTAAAATTTACTAAAAACTCGAAAAAGAACATTTTATTGTACTTCATGCCTTTAAAATCTGAATAGCAATAAATACTTTCTTAGTGACTTTCTACAATTCATAAGCAACATCTGCTCAATGTTTCAATTTCTTATCTTGAATTTATTCTCCCTGCTTTGATTAATGATTCAGTTATTCAGGACAACAAACCAAATATTTTCACTCCTTCTTATTCATTTAAAACAGAATATCGAAAATGCCAGGAAATTGTCTTTTAGATATTCGATTTAAAAGTCCTTACATACAGAAACAAAACTGATATCTCAATTATTCTGTTAAATAAAGCAAAATAAGTATACCATATCGTTATGTCTAACTTCCGAAAACCTGAATGAACCAACTAAGAATGAAACATCAAAAGACAAAAAGAAGCCTGTTTCTTGGTACAGGAATTAATCATATATACATACAAAACCGAGAGGATAACTCAATTAATTCCTGATGTGAAGTGAAAACAGCAAAATTTCATGTTTCGCCCTAAATAATGCCTTTAAAATCTAAATAACGAAACATCCGGTTTTGCAAGACTCTTCAATGCATATGCAACTTTCTGTCAAAATATCGAGTTTTTATCTTTAACCAACACAGACAGAAAATTATTAATATTCACGCCATTATGGACAACGCATCGAATATTCCCATCACTTTTTATGCATTAAAAAATAAATTATCCAAATTTCAACCTCGGTACTCTGCGTAGTAGACATCGGATCATGTCCTGACTGTCTGACACATTTATTTAGGCAGAGAGAAAAATATAAAATATAAGAACTTAAAATGATGACCAAATGTTGCTTTCTTGTTGCATAAACCCGCTAAGAATTTTGTTATTCCGATTTTAAAGTGATGAAATAGAGTGAAATGTGTGTTTATTTTTATTTTTTACTAAATATTACAAATTATTTAAGATGTCACTGTTTTTTGAACGTAAACATCTATTTAGATTGACGCTTTAAATAGAACGAAGTTTCAACCGTATCACGACAAGAAAATCGCCCGTGCGAAGACGGGCTGAGTCGACAAGTAGATAATAAATATGCAATAACATTTATGACACAAACCACAAAATTTAAAAAGTGAGACTTCCAAACTACTCTCTATTGAAAACATTAGCTTTATTTGCACAGTGAAACCTCTCTCAACTGATCTGTTCGGGTCCGAGATCCAGAACGGTTACCCGCTTGGCCGGGTAATCCGAGGTTCCCGCAAAAAGTCGATTGTTGTTCAACAAGAACCTTCAATTTCATCTAGTTATCAAAAATAAACAAGCAAATAAGACGGTCATTGTAACTCATTGAATTGCACTGTATAAACGATAACGAAAATATATAGATTCATACAAAAGTAGACCTATGAACATTTTGATTCATATAAAAATAGACACGTAAACAAGAGAGGAATAAAACTGACGAACTTCTTTCCCCCTTTCCCGCTCTTCCCACCCCAACACCAACAAATTGCATACCTAATGTCCCGTCATCCAGTTTTACTTTCCAGGAAGTTTCCAGCCAAGGCCCTCAAACGATCAATGCTTGAGTCACTAGTTATTACATGCTAGAAGAGAGGAAAAAAAACTGTTCCACGGGATGAGCCGGTTAATCCGAGAGGGGTTCTACTGTAATGCACAAGACAGCATTCTTGGCGACGTGGATTTGGATTCCTTGTGGAACTATTCTTCAAATAAATGTTTTTCTGATTTTTTTACAGCAAATTGAGTGATTTGCATCAGTTAACGAAATTTTTGTGGTCAAAATTAAATGGGGACGGTAAAAAGGCTACACAACTTGTACTATTGAGCGTGAAAGATATGTTTCGGAGTAAAAATTAAGAAGCGTCCGTATCATCGTGGCACAGTTGGCTTAACCTGCAGGGCCGTTTATTTTATTTTTATTTTCCTACGAGTCGTCCTTCATGCATGCACTCCAAGAGGAAGGAGGTCAGCGTTGCACCAGATGGACGCCACGTGGTATGAGGCCTGTATGAAATTCCATACATCCTCCATCGGCCAGCCTCCCACCAGCAATTCGCTCAAGCACTCACACTTCATAATTCCGGGCTGATTTCGACTTGAAATCGAGTTGAACTGTTTGATTTTTGAATCAGATTTCACATGAATTTATCTGCAAATATTCCATTGGGGCACATCCTGAGATACAAGTGTATCATAGTATCATATTTCATTTTAGAGCTTATTGTTTTCGAAAAGCTATATATCTGACTACTGCATTATGAATTCAGAATCAAAGAAATAAGAGTTGCTGAGCGTGATACAGGTCGGAGCTCTATTTTCTACCATTACTTTTGCCTTATTGAACATTATTATGGAACAATGTTATTTCAGCAAAAAAGCACACGAATGGTCGAGATCAGCGTTATCTAACTTGCAGCTCGCGGGACGAATACGGCCCACGAAACTTTTTATACGACCCGTTAGTTACAGTACATTTAAAACGAATTTCTCATCCAACGTTGGGTGGGGATACAACTATAAATAAACTTGGTAATTGCAACATTATCAAAGCATGATAAATTAAATGGCGTTTCTATGTTGCTCATTGTTTTATTGGTATAAAGCTTTTTCGGCTGCATAGCAACCATCGTCAGTAACATACACTGAAAAATATAAATGTACATAAAATGACAATAATAATAATAAAAAAAAATAGAAACATTATATGAAAGTATATAATAATTGGGTGAAACAGTATCGAAAGAAGTGTATTTTTGGTTGTTGTTGAAATAAAGAAAGGAAAGAACAATGAAAAATGAATAAAAGAAAACAAATACAGAGTGAGCAAACCGACAAAATTACGTACCTGAGTATTGAGGAATATTTTTGGCGAATGCGCAGAGTACGCCGAACGGAGGTCATTATATGGAAAGTGATGGGGTGTTGCGGGGTGGGCGGGGGGAAAAAGGGGCTGTCGGAGTTTTCCAGGAACTGGCGGCAGAAGACGGAAAGAATTTCCAAGGGTTTTAACTGTTGGGAATGGGGTGCAGTGTCCTGGAGAGTTGGGGGTGAGAGGGAAGGAATTTGAAGGCTAGTTTCATGAGAGGGGAATGAAATTCAGGGATTTGTTCATTTAATAGGGAAATGTTGTTGTTTTTTAGAATACTATGGATATGTAAAATTTCTAATTTGATCCGGGTCCAAAATCTATTTTCTACTTCTAAAATATAAAAATCCTTTTCAATGTTGTGTGTTTTCTACTAGGTGGTTGGCGAAGTGTGAGACTGTTGTGTTATTTTTCCATGCATTTACGTGTTCCTGTATCCTTTGTTTGAATGTTCGTCCAGACTGCCCGACATACACGGAGGGATAATCACTACATGTGAGAGCATAGACTCCACTTCGGAGGAGACGTCGTCTTAATTTGAACAACACATTCATTGTCGTTTCCAAGATGCCACGCCGAAGAACATGTGATCATTCGCTTCTAGAGGAATTCTCACACAGTTTATGACCTCGTTCCCACGCGACATTCCCTTTGTAATAAGTTATTTGCAAATTGCCAAAAGAAATTCTTTATTTGGACGCCTCCGAACTCGCCCACATTTTTCTCGAGACAATCCCATCTTTCGGAAGCGTCTCCTCTTGTTAATGGTACTACGCCGCTTTTGTGTCCGTGCCGCGTGCCGCCATCCGATTTGAATTTCACCCTCTTGAGCTTTAACAATTTGTATTACCTTCTTTTCCGAAAATAGTACGCCACCCAGAAGCTGCACCCTCAGACTCTCACCATGCTCGAATTTTGCTAGTGCTCCTATTCTCCTAGTCACGTTTGTTTTTCGTTTCTTCGCGAGAGACAACGCTCACCCGTCTCTGTTTGAAATTTGCCGCCGCGGTTCCCACGCCTAGACAGAAGGGTTCTCACGCGGTTGCTAATTAATTCTAGACGTATTCCCAAAATAATGCCACTTGTTGTGGGTGCGCGCTTCCTCGCGCCGACCCGTTTCTGTTTGGAAACAACGTTCACCATGCTACATTCATATTTTTCCGGGAACTATTTCCCTTCACCTTCAACAGCTGAAGCCGCAACGATCGTAGAGTGCGTTATTCGGGCTGAGGCTCGCACCACCCCTATTGCCCTTCCCACGGCTTGTCTTTGAACTCTTGATAATTTTTTTCGAGCTATCATTCCGATTTTAATTAATGAAGTGTATATTTCATGACAATATATGTACATTTCTTCTTTATTACAAGTTTTTAGTTAAGTATTAGTTTCTTCCCGAATTATCAAAATTCGTAATACTCTGTATTACGCTGCACTTGAAACCCTTCGNTATCAAAATTCGTAATACTCTGTATTACGCTGCACTTGAAACCCTTCGTCTTTCGACGAACTCATACACCTCTGGTATGTACAGAAATTCAGATCACTCCATACGCTCGATCATTCAAATTATTCTTAGATTATATTCAGTAAAATTTGTTTTTATCTAGATCTTCTCATATTTTTGTAAATTTTAACCCCGATATCCTCGTATTTTTGTAAATTGTGAATACTTTTGCTGAAAACGTCTCGTAATTCTCCCATAAATTATTTTACCTTTCTTATAATAATTTTAATAAGAGAACGAGACCCTCTTCTAATAATAATTCAGTTACACCAATTATAGAATATTGTTAAAATAAATCCACAACATGATGAATGATTTGTACGATCTGAAGGGAGTAAAGAAAATGATGAAGGCATAATCAGTGAATGTGTGCAGTGAATAGGATGCGCCCGTTTACACAGTCACATGTAAGCCAAGATTTCGTCAATTTGAGGAACTAGTCGTACTTTATTTTATATAGAAAACTAAAATATCAATCAGAAAATGTCACACTGTATGAACGAGTAGCAGAGGTAGAATTGACGTCAAAACTTAGTCTCATAATTGAAAAGAAACAAACCGACCTAGCTCTGGAGTATTCTTCGAAACGGCGATTGATAGCGTCTCCAACCATATTTTCTTTTTCTACTACTGGAGTTGATAAAATTTTACAAATGATACTTTCTTTGTATTTCTGCTTTATTTGTTCTCTTTTTTCTATATGATAAATCACATTATAGAGAATTTTTTTCCTTAATAATTGAGAACTTTACCCATATCTCACCGTCTACTAATATGAGTTTTGCACATTACTGGTTAAGTGTACTGAAAGGGATATCGACCCTCGCAAAGGGACCCCCAAGTGGTTTATTTGAAAACCTGGGTTGCGACTGCAAAGGAGAGAAAAATCGGCCTGTGTGCGGATGGTTAAGGGAAAAGTCGCACCGTCCGCTCTTCACGCTTAAGCTACGTTTGCACTTGTGTACTTGTATGAGCGACTTGCATGAGATATATGTATACTCAAGTTTTCGAAGGTTAGCGATTTGTAAGAGCTCAGACACTTCTAGCTCATGTATGTATACGGCAGCGTTTACACTTCGCGATTTGTATCAGGGAATTTTTGGTGTATCGCGAGGGATGGACAAAAACTGATATACTAATCTACTAAAGAAATAATCTAATCTGTTGGATTTAGGTTGGCAATATGTAATCCTTGTCATCCATTTTTTGTTTTATATACTGTATTTCCTGTTTCCGGCTGTATTCTTTAAACACCCGAGCTGGAAGAAGTGTGCGTGTCTTATTTGTGTTAATCACCTTTATTACTCCTTATCGCTGGACTAGCCTTTCATATATAATTATAACAGGTTATGTGTCCAGGACTAATTATTTGTAATAATCGACAGTGTTTTTTTGTGATTGAGAGGTGATGAGCCGTGGCTGTGGATGAGCACGTGTGATTGTAGTCGCCGGTAATTCAGTAATCTAAGATAGGGGAACTTGGTGCCTCGGGACCCTGCAACTTTGGAATTGCAACTTGTTGTTTCTCGATGACTAACTATTTTCCACGTCAAGGACTCTGGAGTGCTGCGTTGGGGACCGATATGGCTGATGGCAAGGAGCGCCGCGAAGAACGTGTCCTGGCTGACATTTGCCTCATGGTCGACCCCAAAAACTTTCAATATGTTGAGCCTGGGAAGACAGCTAAAGAGAGTTGCTCAAGAAGAAGTTTGATACCAAGGGACACTGGCGTTAAGTCCACCTAGTGCGGACTATAAGCCAAGCAAGGTATCAAGATTTCTCGAATATGGAGTCGTATATTGCCCACATAACCTCTCTAGGTCAAGAGTGGAAAAGTCTAGGAGAAGAAATTAAAGACAAGTACCTGATTGCTATGATTTTACAAGGTCTGCCAAGTGAGTTTGACAGCCCAGTCATGACACTGTGTGCTGGGGAAAATGACACGGTATTGGACACTGTGGTTAATGATCTCCTGGATGATGGTCAAAGAAGAGATCTTACTAATGAAGAGTCGGGTGATCGTGCTGCTTTCTTCTTGAAGAAGAAACGTCCAGATAAGAAAAGTGACAAGTCTATTGACAAGTCTGAGGTTGACGTGTCTCAAAGATGTTGTTGGCGTTGTCATGAAATGGGGCACTATATCAAGGACTGCCCTAAGTCGAAGTAATCGAAAGAAAGAAGATGGACAAGGAAGATAGACAAGAGGAGTAAAGATCAGAAAAGCAAGAAAAAGAATGCTGAGAAGAGAACATTTTTGTGTGCTTTATCTACTCGAATGTCTGATAGTGCAATTGTAATAGATTCTAGTTCTGAGGGACACATGTCTCCAGAAAAGAGATGGCTTGTGAATTACAAAAACCGAGAACACAATCAGAGTGTTATTGTTGGTAATAATGAGAAGTTGAAAGTTGCTGGTTCAGGAGATATAAAATTTTCCTCAACTTACTCAATTAACAAAATATCTGATGTTCTTTATGTTCCTGTTTTGAGTGTGACATTGTTATAAGTTAGTCAGTGTGCTGATCGTGTCATAAATATGTTATTCGCTTCAACAGGCTGTAAATTTTTTTATGCTGATGATTGTGATATTACGGGTTCAGTGCTAGGTACTGGAAGTAGAGTGAATGGATTATATCACTTGGATGGTAAACCGGTAGCGAAATCTGTTCTTGTGAGTAACGCTGAAAATTACAACCTATGGCATCAAATGTTAGGTCATGTTGGCTGTCAGAAGTTAAAGTGTTTGAACAATCATGGTGAAGTTGTCAAATTTACTGCTAGGTCAAAGACTGTGACGGATATAAGTGATATTGTTTACTGTCCAATTCTTGATCTCATGGAAGAAAATGATGTAGAGACTGTGCCAATAGAAGAAACAACTGATGAGTTTCGTGATTTTGAACATGGTGAATTTGAAGGGGAAGATGAAGCCATTAACGATAATAATGAAAACCCTGAAACTGAAAGAAGGTACCCCTTGCGAGAAAGAAAGAGAAGGGAATTTCCTGATTTTGAACTCTATGCTGCTTCGTTATATGATAATGTAGTTTTTAATGAAGTTATAGAACATGCAACAGTAAGTCAACAGTAAGTGAAGCTTTGGCAAGTAGAGATGCTTTGCATTGGGAAAATGCTATGAAAGATGAACTCAAGTCATATGAGTATAATAATGTAACAAAGCCTAAAGATAACTATGTATTGAGAAGCACATGTGTTTTCAAAATAAAGCGTAACAGTGAAGGGGAAATTATCAAATACAAAGCGAGGCTTATGGCTGTAGGTTGTTCTCCGAAATATGGTACAGATTTTTTGGATACCTATGCTCCTGTTGTTAGTTGTAGTACGCTGAGATTATTTTTCTCTGTATCTGTTAAATTTGAACTGCAAATCCAACACGTAGAAATCTCCACAGCCTATCAAAATGGTGAGTTAAAAGAGAGGATACATATATATTTATGTGTGTGTGTGCCTTCCAATATTAGAAGGCAAAGTATGTATACTATGGAAAGCTGTTTACGGTTTGAAGCAAGCAAGCAAGTGTTGGTATGAGAAAGTTCATGTAATCCTGATAGAGATTGATTTTGATCAGTCAAAATATGAACCTTGTGTGTATGTGTGGAAGAAAGGAGAGAAACTTGTAATAGTTGCATTGTATGTAGATGGTTTTTTTTATTTTTTATTTAATGATGTGAGTCATGTTGAAAAATTTAAGTCTGTTTTGTCAAAGAATTTTTCTACCAACGATTTAGGACAAATGTCAGAGTGCTTAAGCATGAGAGTGACGAGAAAAAATGATAGTGTAAAATCAGACCAAACGAAATATTGTGAGAAATTATTGTCAAAGTTTGGTATACTGGACTGTGTGAGTATAAAGACTCCCATAGAGTGCAGTGTGTCGTTAACTAAGAGTAAAGTTTGTGTCATTGATGTGCCACATCAACAGGCAATTGGAGGTTTATTGTATTATCATTGTGTACTAGGCCAGACATTGCTTATGCTGTAAATTACCTGAGTCAATTCAACAATTGTTATGGAAAATAGAATTGGAATGCTGTACAGAGGAGTTTTTAGTATTTAAAAGGGACTTGGAGTAATGGAATTGTTTATTCCAAGTGTGATGATGTTGTTGGATATTGTGATGCTTCTTTTGGTAATGATCTTGAACAAAGAAAATCAGTTTATGGATATGTTTCTAATCTTTGTCAAGGAGCAATTAGTTGGGAGAGTAGGAAGCAAGAGATAACTGCATTATCTAGTACTGAAGCAGAGTATGTTAGTATAACTCATGTCTCTAAGGAAGCAGTGTTCCTAAGGGGATTTTTTGTGTTTTTTTGTGTTAATCACCTTTTATCACTCCTAATCGCTGGACTAGTCACCGCTATATAATTATAACAACCTAAACATAAACAATTAATATATTATGCACTACTCAACACTTAAGATTTCAGGAATCAATAGAATATGTGAAATACGTATGACAACAATGTTGTAGCCTACAAAATCACAGCGAGAATGCAAACAATCATGGCGGAGCGCGTACTGACCATGAGTTCTGGGTATGCGCATAGGCGTATATGCATACTTGTATATCCTGAATGAATCTCATACAAAATGTATCAGGATTTGTCTGAGATGCTGTCGCGTGACTTGTCAAAGAGTAACTATATGGCACTAGCTCATACAAATTGAAATGTATCTCAGACAAGTCGCTCATACATGTATACAAGTGTTAACGTACCTCTATGACGAACGTCAGCCGTGGCACACGTGTGCGGACGGCCTTTTGGACAGCGCTGTTTAAGACCATTGAGGCGGGTGTTTGACTGATGTAAGCGGTTTTTGTAAGCAATTTGACTGGACATCTTAAGTTAATTTCAACAAGTAATTTACTTGCAATTTGATACATCCAAACTACAATAACATTTTTTCTTTAACTGTATGTGTATAACCGATGTTGTCCTGAGTTACTAATTCATGAACACGGAGCCTAAATTACCAAAACTTGAACCATGAAATTTGCGTAGCATGTTCTTATTGTAACGTAAGCACGCTTTGCGCCTCAGCAAGCTCAAGTCGCAGAGAGTTAGCCTCGAAGGATATTTTATTCTTAACCGATTCGTACGTTTTGGGCTCAAATAAAAGCTGTGACTGTACTAAATTTTGTTTAGGCAATTTAATTCTTTGTTCACCCTTAGATTTGTAATTACTTATCAAAGAAACATTAACTTTATGGTTTTGTGTACACTCTGTTAAACTAATCAGGGAAAATGAAACTTAGATTTATTAATGAGTTCGAACCTCTCCAATTTTGCTCACTCTTAATGTAAAAAATTATGTATTCTGATAAATTATAAACTAAAAATAATTCTCATCACGAATCAAAATTTTACACGAAAATCATTATCGGTGTGTACAATCAAGGTGAGTACGATTACTGCGAGACAGTGAAGGTGTTTTATTTATTGGTAATTATAAAATAAATCGTGCATGTGGGAAAGCACTATATCTAGATATAAGTTATTTCATAAAAATTAAAAAATTGGTAACGTTGGTATTAATATACTAACAACTTAGAGTAAAGATATTAGAATGTTTACGAGAGAGATCTGAGGAATGCATCCTTTTTTAAAATATTATTAATGAAAATAAATAAATGCATTAGATCAGGTATTTTTTCGTATATTTCTATAGCAACGTATTAAACGTTGCAGCAAGAAACTATTTTCTGCTATTAGATGTGTCATGGGGTACACCCCGCGTACGATGGTCTACGCGTCGAATCATTTTCATCTAGTAATAAGGCTTATTGCTCTAGATAGCTGACACGAGCGCAGCTCACAAAGAGTCTGGAGCAAGCGCGCGCGAGTCTCTCTACATCAGCGACAATGCCCTACTGATGACTCATTCATCAACGCAGGACCTAAACTACTAAAGTTAGAAACATGAAATATGAATAGTGGATGTGTTTTGTTTCTAAAGACCCACTAACAAAGGAATTTTTCAAATGAGAATTTTAAAAAGGTGAAATAAGTTTAAATTGTGAATTTTTGAATTATCTATTTCACCGTATTTCACGAACTAATTGTGATACCGTTTTGGATTTTTCGTGCAAAATGTATATTTAAATATCTGAAAACAAGTCTTTGGGTTTTTCTATATTTAATTTTTTAATGGATGCAAAGGGACAGATATGAAAAATGTTTGTTTGTTTCACATTAAAGTAAAAACCAAATACAACACCATTTACTAATTATAATGTTTGTTTATAATGTTATGTAAACACTGGTTTGTACCGTTCGCGCTAGCGGCATGATATATCATTCTCGCTATATATCATGAACTAATAAGGACGAATTTTTAATATGAAGTAATAAACTCAATAAAATACCTAAAAATCCAAATTTCGATGGAATGTTGTATTTTTATTGTATTGGCTCATTAAAAAAGTATTTTTCGAAATTTATATTTTAAAGGTGTTATTTAGGATAAAGTGTGATTTTTTGTTGTTTTGACTATTCTCGCTGTATTTCACGAACTAATTATGTTATCATATGTAAACGTTAGTAATTTATGTATCAAGAAAAGGGTTTTCGGATTTTTCGAAGTTTCAATATTTACGGGTGCAATGGAGTAGAAGGTTTTTCGGAAGTTTGCTGGTAACGAAGACGACATGAAGTACTTCATTCACTATATTTCTCGAAACGATTGAGAAACAATCTGTTTCTTTTTTTACGGTTTGTTAATCAAATATCTAAAAAACGTTTTCCGCAATTTTGGATATATTAATTTCAAATGGATGAAAAAGATTGAAAAAGTTTTGGTTCATTTCCGTGAATGTCTGAGAAATTTATCAAAATATTAACTTCTTAATAACTTTAAAGTAACAAATCATGGGAACTTGAAATGTAGAATTCATGTTTCTTGATTTTGATTTTTTGTTTTGTTTTTCGATTTTTCACTAAATATGAAATATTGAAGATACCATCTCAATTTTTGAATGTGAATGTCCAAATTAAATCGACGTTAAATTACAACAAAAGTGAAACAGCATCGTAACAACAAAATCTCTTGTGTGAAACCGGGTGGGGTGAGCTAGTTCTGTATATAATACGACGTACAATAGGGAACTTTCATACAGTGATTATAAAAACCGCAATTATTTGTTACAAGATTATTTCCAATGTAAATTCCTCAGTATCAAACAGTCACCCGTAACAAGGGGGAAGAATATAAATATAATTTATAATAAAAAATTGAATCATAATTTAAAAGTTTCATTTAAAAACAATCGATAATAAGAAAAAAAGGAATACTGTGAGAAATGTACCGTCGTTTGTATTATTTACGAAATAATTGATTTATTAACAATTCATAATGTTTTGGTACCTTTTGCTACTTGACTGACCCAGTAATCAATACAGAAATAAAAATATTAAAATTTTAACAGAATTTCGCTTTTATATTGTACTAGCAGACACAACCAGGTTTCGTACGGGAATTATTGTTATGTTAAGTTTAATCTTCGTTGTAATTTAGTAACGATTTATATTGCTCACTTACATTCAAAAGTTGAGGTGTCTTAAATAGTTCATATTCAGTGAAATTTGAAAAACATTTCATACCACTTCATTCCCTTAAAGATTGAAGTTTAAAAAATGATTTCTTAGTGAGTTTCTACGACATTGAATATAATATCTAAGTTCCTATGTTTAATATCTTTTTCATAAATGTGTCAGACATTCATGAAAACGAACAAAATATTTTCACTCATTTTCATCCATTTAAAAGTTGAAGCATCGTAAATTCAAAAACCCGTTTTTAGATATTTGATTTAACAATTCTTACATGTAGAAACAAAAATTATCTCAATTTATTCGTAAAATATGAAGATATTGCTAAGGACTAGATCCTGGAAACATGTCCTCATAATATTTTAACTCACAACTTCCGAATACCTACTCGTGGAAGAGTGTTTGCAACGTCAGAACAAGGTGAAAATTGCGACAGACCGGGACTCGAACCCGGGACCTTCTGGTCCCACACACCTCGACTCCCAAGTCCGTTCGCAACATCCTTAAAAGCTACCAGCATTGGAGCCACCTGTAGTATACCCCAACAGTGTAACCACACATCCCCGGGTACTAGCCTTGGTCATAGATAGTGAAGGTTGGGCACCATGAAATGGAAAAGGTTTCACCATCCACAAAATAATAAACAATACACAAATTGAAAATGATAATTTAATGTACTACTAAATGAATACACAATTTTAATACTTGTCTCGCAGTACTCCCCAATATTTAAAGTTTTAGTCTTCTGATAGTACTAATAATAGTGCAATTGTTTAAAAAAAATACAAATACTAACTAAACACAAGAAATTTATTCTAATTTGATATTCTGTTGTAGCCCTACTCAATCAACATAATTGCCGAAAATTCTACAAATTTAATGAAGAACTATCTTTTAACAAACTTCATTCAACTAAATATTGTAACAAATGTAAGAGATTGAATGTTATCAAGTTCCACTTTGGGCAAGCCAATAGTAACAAATTTAGATGGGTGCTAAGGTAAGCTATCCCACATTGGAAAATCACTTGTAATGAAATATAATTAACAAACACTTGCCAAGCCCACTCGGCCAGCATTCTCAGGGATAATAAATGTGCTCCGGCTATGAAATGGTTAAGATAGGATCGGGGTTCGGCCGGTAATTTCTGTGAAATGTGCATTAATTATTCGTGAAGAAAACACAGCTTTTATAACTATTGGTTTAATTATCATTATTTAAAAACACAAAATACATCAAGGTATTACACCGTTCCCCTTTACGCACTTCCCCCAAAAGGTCATGCATTTTCTACCAAGTTATACATCATTGAATTGATTACTTTCATGGAATGAGTCCGTTTAAAATATCATAAGGTTTATTACTCTTTAACATATTTAGACATACGCACGTTACCGTCGTTCATTACTACAGGCTTTCGTCACACTAGACATCTCAAAACAAATGTCTCAATTTTCCCCAAGAGTCTATGGCTTGTTTTTATTTCACTCGATGCAATTTGCGAGCACACGCTGTAAGGTGAACAAGGTGCCCATACTGGCCCTCCAGAAAATTACCTTAAGATGATGAAAAATCAGCGCCAAACGTCGTGGAGTGCCCCTGACCTGCGGAAGCCATGGGATTCCTGACTCCAGATCTCGCCTGAAAGGGTCCTGTCAGAACCCAAGCCCGTCCAGATTACTAGCAGTCACCATACCATCACTGCGTTACCTGGTCTGTTTATGAATGCTATATAGCTTCTTAGAACAAGACAAGGTTCTAAATAAATCGAAACGTCATTACTGATGCCTGAACGCCCAAAATGTCTCTTTAATCAAACATTATCAAACTGAGGAAGCACAAAATCGGAAATCGTAACCAGGATTTAAACTCAAAGTCACAAATCTTAATAAGACTAGTGCGAATAATGATGATCCGTAGCGCAAATACTGAAAGTTATGATGCAAATCTGATAACCAGGAAGCTACCAACTTAAGAAATTACTATTTCTCCTATCCTAATACAGGCCTACGAAATACCAATTAATATTTATTTTACTCTTAAACCTCTCCTGAAAGCGTGTTCCTAACAAATATCGTTTCCCTCATGTCATCCCTTATGGCTATTACTTTTGACACACCAGACCCCCTTTAAATTTCTGAAGCCAGCTTGCCAGCCTGCGCGCTTCTTGTCGCAAGATAACCTCCATTTCCAAATTTTCTAACTCTCCGAAAATATACAGCTTTTATATTACTCTCAAAGGTTATTCTTCACAATATGAACAATTGATTCCAATAAGATAAACCTCTCCTCAGCACACCTAAACACATAATAGACTTCATTTCCATTTTTCATAATAGCAAACAGAATTCCTGTCCTGCAGTACTATTTCATTTTGTGCATTTTATAAAAACACTTTTGCCTTGCTTCACGGCACTACACACTCGTATAACAGCCTTTAACACAATGTCGTAGTGGACACCTACCAGGGAAAACGATAGAGGTACAAGACCTACGGCGTGGAACCGACGCTCAGGGCTGCACGGTACAATAACAGCAGCGAGTGCGATGAATGTTGTGAAGCGTCTAATTACCACCCAGCACATGGGGAGACGCATCCATCAACCAAAGAAACAATCACTCTCCGCACCCGTGACCGAAAGAGAAGCTGTCCTCCGCAAGTCGTGCCATCCATGTAAAGGAGCGCACCTAGGATATATTTATGGGGGGAGCTAGAGGTATGTGAATGTAGGTTCGATAGGATATAAACAAAGATACCCCCTAAACCATATGACGAAGATTCCCCCCTCCCCATAAATTGGCGAGACTCTCCCCGCAACCCCCACCCAAAAAAAATACCCCCCTTCGCTTTGACTCATTTTGAAAACATGTTCCAAAATTTTTCAAATATATTACAACTTCAACCCCCTTATTTACTGTAACTCCACATTAAAACCTGTTGTAGAACCAATGCACATACTTCCTCTTATCTATACAGAACGCAAACTAACTTTACAAAGAAAAAGCAATCATTTTCATGCAAACTATATTGATGTTGACAACATCAGTTTAATTTTCTGCGCCAAGGGAAAGTGATCGCTTGAAAAAGTTTGGAACCATTTTTCTTGAAATTTTGCGCAGAATCCAAAATTTTTTGTCTTTTACATGTGCGGTAAAAATACTTTGCACTAAGAAATATCCAGTAAGCAAATCATTCCGACCGCGAAGGGTAAGGCTAAAGACACATCTGCGTTTTCTCCGCTCCGCTTGTGCAAAGACACACCTAGCGGAGCGGGCGTCAGCGGGCAGAAGTAGGGGAACGTGAGTGGGGGTGGAAGAAACAAGGTCACTTCAGGACGAAAACAGACATGTTTCGCGCAGGTCTTGTTCAGAACATCAATGCAACTACCCTCTAACTACAAAACGCTTTTATTGTAAAACATATAGCTATAGGTAAAGAAAATGTTTAAAGTAATAGTTATTGTTTACTGTGCAATAAACACCAAGGCGACTTTTTCGTATTTTATAAATAATAGAAATAGACCCACTATACATAGATGTCAATATACAGTAATAGTTAAATATACTTATATAAAAAATAAATAACAACGTACGACATTTTTACGGGCGATTACGATATATATG
>NNCF01126472.1:26607-83323 GCA_002313205.1 Laupala kohalensis
TGTCTATGATCCTAAATTAGCGAAACAAACTGAGGTAAGATAGTAATGAATTGAAGGAAGTTTGACCAAACTATACATCATTGAACAATTGGTGTATTTTCATGCTTTAGGTTCTTGGTAAGGTTCAACTTAAACTTAGAGATGCAAAGGGAAAGGAGATGGCTGTAACAAAGTGTGTTCAAGTTTCACAGAAAAAAGCAACATTGCAGTTTAAAACTCTAGATGCTTCTATCTCTCGTGAGGGACCTGATGGAGAGGTAAAAATCCTGATTATGACTACTACTGTCTGTATATAATGTATTGTATTTCTTTTTATTCTTTTTTTTTCAATGTACTCTTCCTTTTATTTAGGTTTGATCCAATTAATGTCTTATGTCCCTTTAAGATGTGTATAAGAGACAGATATATATATATATATATATATATATATATATATAGATAGATAGATAGATAGATAGATAGATAGATAGAGAGAGAGAGAGAGAGAGAAAAGAGAGATTCATTCGAGGTTTCTAACGTCGTTTCAACGAATTATTTCACTGGATAAGCACCTTCGATACGTGTCCATTACTTCTTGTAAGATATATAAAGCAAGAGGATGAGGCAATTAGCAGATTTGTCACTCGATTTTAAGAAACGTAGGTCATGAAAATCTTGAAGAAATTTTTGTATAATTTGCATCGAGTAAAGATTTGTAGGTGAGTGTGACTGCAATTATTCGTGAACACAATTTGTATTAAAGGAGCCAATATCAACGAACAATTCTAGAAAAGACAGTTTTTCTTTCATCTCTCTTTTGACATTTCTTTCATCAGCTCGCTGTAACGCTTGACGCTTTATTTAATTATTTATATTA
The DNA here is from genome assembly GCA_002313205.1 of Laupala kohalensis. Taxonomy (NCBI): domain Eukaryota; kingdom Metazoa; phylum Arthropoda; class Insecta; order Orthoptera; family Trigonidiidae; genus Laupala; species Laupala kohalensis. Next base: position 27,464 of record NNCF01126472.1, read on the forward strand.
TGTCTTTTGGCGAGGTGCAGGCCTCTTCCACCTGACCGTTGGACTTGGGTAAGGGAATTGAGAAGGAGAGATGTTGGGTTGACAGAGAACTTACGGTACCGAACCAACATTTGTCTGGAATAGGTGAGGGAATCCCCAGCTGAAAACCTCACCTAGTTTGACCGAGCTGGGTTTGAACCCACGCTCTACCGCTCAGCGGGAACGTGATAGCGGAGACGCTACCACTAGACCACTGATGTCGTACTACGGCTCAGAAGATCCTCTACTGTTCCATATCACTTAAGATATTTTGATTATTACATTCATTTTTTTAATTTTAAATATTTTTTTGGAAAAGTTCAATCCACTTGTCATATCTAAGAGTTTATGATTCACAAGGAACGCAAAAACAATCAACACAGTAAAATTGATTAATTCCTTGCAATTCGGGTAGTGCACTAATACAATACACGCAGGTTCCCGAACGGCGATACATGTGTAGAACACGACATACTTCTACATATTCTTCATGCCAAATCATCCTAGAACATTATCACGTAAACACCGTGTTTATAATGCATGACAAACAAACATTGTTTAGACCAAGCGCTCTACATCAAGGCCAACACATTTGACTAGGCCAAATAAGCACCTGGTTTATTGACTCTATAAGCTCCTGGTTTATTGATTCTATGAGCTCCATGAACTCCATGTGTGCATACGATCACGTGCGCCGAGGAACTACGCAACAAAGAATTTCGCCAGCCCATTAGAGGGTAACCAAGGTGAAATAATTCTGTTATTCAGAGCAGGGAAATCAGTCTGACCCGAGCTCCCTCTGGGACAAAAACTCTGCCACCGATCGCTGGGACGACGAAGCTCTGCCCCCGATCGGCCCGACTACTGCACCGAAACGCTGCTCGTTTCGACTGCTACGCCGAAACGTTCACCGGGAGGACCGCTGGGACGAAACCCTCGCTCTCACCGCCTGAACCGCTGAGCCGAAACATCAACAAGCAAGTTCACGGATTGCTGAAGTGAAATTTTACCTCAACGTCCGAACTAAGTGGATTGAACGCTGTGAAGTGTCACAGCAAGACTTACAACTCGAAGTCGTGAGTTTTGGCTAAAATCATTGTACCTTTTTCAGGGAATCAGCTGACAATTGTCTTACGTGCTCCTGCTGTCGTTTGGCACCAAGATAATTTTATTACATGTTACTGATTTTTATCAGAAATAAAACTTGTCTTGTTTCCTGAAACACTTTGCATATTTAATTTGAAAGGGGGTCTTTCGCATTTTCAGTATTGAATCTGTGAAGCAACACGAAATATCATTTTTCCCCTACACATGGGAAAAAGAGAAGAAATACAAAATTCAGCTCTGACATTGATCATGCACAGTAAACTTATACACTGCAGGCAAAGCAATGAATCTTCAGTGCAACGCTTTTTGTAGATTGGCCACCTGTTGAGTAATCTTACCATTGCAAGATAGAGAGGCAGGTATCTTTTGTCACTTCTTCGTTCACGTAAAGGAGATGAGTCTCTCGGTCTGATATGAGATGAGATGACTCCCCGACCTGTATCCCACGCTCGCGTCTGCTTATTCAGCGGTCCAGACAGTATGACTTTTTACGATTTATTCATCAGTTTCGAAAATGAATTGAAATTATTTATCATATTACCATGTCCGTAAAGTTTAAAAGTTAATACAAATTGTAATGATTTTTATTTTATTATACTATATTATTAAAATTGTATTTAATATTTACCTATGTCCTAGTCACGGCGCCGGGAAGTTGACAGCTGTCTTTGAATCGTCGTAGGGACTTATCACATTCAGGCGTTTTGATGACATTTCGGTCGAAACATGAAATTTGGTATGACCCACAGATTGCAGTGTGTGTTTACGTTTAAACTGCAATTTAAATAGTGTTTTCTTAAAGAGTCTAAATATTCTCAGAGACATTACTCAGGAATAGGGCATATTAGTTACTCTTTAATTACGTTTCTTTATATATTCTTTATCACTAATTTAATCGGATTTTTGCCTGAGTATATAACATAATCTTTCATACTAAAGCACAAGATCTACTAATAATTGAATTAAGTATTTAGTTATATTTATTTCAGAATGATAAACTGTCTAGCAGTAGAGCAGCATAAAAACACAAACACATGAAAAATCTCTTCAAATAGAAAATCGGGTTATGAATCGGGTTATGAGAGTGACTACCCGAGGGTACTGAAAATGTTATAATGTATTTGGGTGATTGAGAAATATTCTTGATGTCGCCTCAGTGCGTAAACAGCATTGTTTGTTCCACTTCCTAATCACAGTCAGTGTAAATGAATTGTGAGCATAGTTGGTGTCGTGGCATCTGTAATTGTTACAAGCGAGCTTAGTAAGGAGCGACCGGTTACTGCGGAAGAGAGAAGTCTGTTGAAGAGAAAAGTCGGTCGACCCAAGGGATCACGGAATTCTAAAGTTCCAAAGAGTAAAGGGTGCACGCCATGGAGAAGTGAACGTAAGAAGACGCTTCGGCAAACAAGCAATTACCTCAACGCGTATGTTTTCACTATATAAGCTCCACGACACAGTCGCTCAACAGCCACATTTATTATCAGGGGATCGCAACACGACTCACGTCGGGTCAGCCAACGACGTACTGTCCACTAAAGTGACCAGTGACCACTTACTAATACTTTTAATGTGTGACTAATGTGTTTTTATTGAAATTTTCAGTCAACTAACAACAGTAAGGAGAATCTGCATCTGCATACAATCTGTTAGGACACCATTCATAAATTCAATATTCATCTCCTCCTTCAGGTACATGGGTCCGAAGACAGCATTTTTTGGAATCTACATCAACTAAATTGGGCGAATCAAGACTTCGTTAGTGAACAAGTTTCTGATGAACATTGGAAGAAAACATTTAACACAAGGACATTTCTAAGGCAAAGTCCACATCAAAAGTTTTGGTTAAGAGTTTGTATATTCAGAAATAAGTAATTCTGTATATGTAATATTAAGTTTCGTTCGTGATTCGTTTAGATTTGATTTTGTATTAGTGTTATTTACAGTAAAGAGCACATGCTGCACAATAACACATCATTATTGAAATTTGACCACAGTAGTTCTGTTTATGTTATATTACGAGGTTACTAGTTGTAACCGAAAAATTTCTTTACGTTTGTTGTTAAATAAAATTGTTTTGCAAAATGAACATATGTGTTGTGTACCTCCCTTATTAATGGTATCTCACGATTGGGTCTTTACTCAATCTCCTTTATATTGTGAGTCTGACCACTCATAACACCTGGATTCATCAACAATTTCTGAGGTTAATAGTTACCTCGAAGTCGAAGAAGATGCATAATCTTCGTATACGTGTACTTGTGTACTCAACATTGGCACGTTATACGTATACGTGTATATGTGTACTCAACATTGGCACGTTTGTGTACATAAATTCTGTAGCCCCATCCTGGCCCGGGTTTTTCTCCGGTTTTCCTTCGGGTAGAGGCGGATTTATCATACAGGTTCTCTAGGCTTTGTCTAGGGGCGGGTCTATTGTAACAATAAATCGTGAATTTAGTGTTATTTCAATTTTTAAGCACTATACTCAGAATAATCTATAGTTCGATAATAACTTACATGTAATTTTTTGCTTAAAATTACAAACATATTGACATTCTATTAGTATTATAACTCGCAGCTAACTTTTTATCTTATCTAGGAATTTTTGCTGAAATTTTTGAATCCGCCTCTGCCTTAGGGCCCTTGATCGGAATTGATGGGATGGTCCCTTGCTTGCTTCCGGAGAGTAAATAAGTTTTTTTTCCTCCACGTGGTCATACGCAGTTTGTACTGTTTTTTGACAATAAATTTATTTATTTACGTCTATAAATCAATTTTGATTCTAAAACTATGCTCTATGTAGTTTCGATTTGATACAGTTTTTTTTTTCCGTTTTACAGAAAAATTCTTAAATAGACTCTTGGGTGGGGGGAGGTTTTTAACCCTTTAGTCCCACCCCCCTTCCCTTGGATGCGTCCCTGTCCAAGTAAAGCTCTTTCTACTACCATCGTTCCTCCTCAAACAGTGCCATCCCACTCAAAGCTCCTACTCTAAAAGCTCCTAAGCCCAGCAAACACACCACTTTTATCCTCTGCGAACTACTTTTTTTCGTGGCTTCAGAATTAGTTCGTACGTCTGTACGTCATAGTGAATGGCGCGCGCTCTTGCGCAGCCATCAGCTATGACGCCAAGAACTAATTTTTTGTTACAATAGGAACACATGAGCGCGAATGCAAGTCGTTCGTACCATCCTGTTACCAGTGACATGCCATACCTCAAGGACCATAGTCACGCATTCTGGTATTGCAAAAATTGTTCCGACAAAATTGTTGCTTACTTGTTTTACTGTATTTTTCGTAAACTTTCGTATTTGTGTTATAATGTGGATCACTACTCTTCATATTATAAAGGGTACTTCATATTCAAAGAACCCTTTTGAATATTACTCAAAAACAGCTAAAACAAATTTACATAAATTTTTACTTATGCATTGGAACCGAGTTAGCGGTATTTCGCTGGAAAGTTTGGTATAGACGTAGAAAACAATTTGTCTGTTGAACAAACACATTAGTTTACTGTTTCATGAGTGTTTCATATTATTTAGCAGTGCAAATAAAGCAGATGTAGAATACACTTTTGGTAAACTGAAATAAAAGATATGGTATTGATAAAATACATCGAAAGAGTCAGAAAACGCGCAGATGATACCAAAATACATCAACTTCTGACTACAGAGAAATTACATTTACGTAACACTTTTAAGATATTTATAAGACTGATAAATCGCTAAATGTCTTGAAATAATATTCAGTTATTTATTTGACTTTCAAATATCAAATACAATGTAGTCCTGTTCACTGTCCTACATTAGAGTGTGTCGAAATTATTTTTCACCAGCTACCCTCTACATTTGAAGTTTCTGATGAGAAAACATGGCGCCCTCAAACGATTTTAAAATAATATCTACCTAATACGAATTTAAAATAAAATTGAGCACGAGTGGCTCAAAACCCACTATTTTGGGCTAAAAAATCTACGGTTCTATAATTAAACTAATATTTGATATTAGTTGAATATTAGATAAGTTCAATATCAATCAAGATAGTTTTTTACTCCTATTCGTACCGTTTGGTCACCGACTTCGGCGTCGTTATTACACTTCTTTGTTTTCCTAAGTATGTTATAAGCAATTCTCTCGTTTTAAAAATACTTTAACATATACGTTGCGATATTTTATTGATTAGTAACGGGACAAACCCTTATACAATTAAACAATAGTTTTACAATATTCTTCATTCACGTACAAATGTACATTATGATTTTTTTTTAACTTGAGCAAGTGTATGAACATGTAATAATTTGAGTTATTTCATAGCATTCTAGCTGTACATACCAATTAAAATCAGACAACAGACCACTGTAATGTAGTATATTATTATTTATTAACTTAAAGGCAAAAATAACATCATTGCATTCATAATTAGAGTCCAAGTTACGAATATTAAAGAGTGCTTATAGCGGACTATGATCATGATCAGTGTAGTCAATACCATTTCCTGTTCTGTAAGCAGCATATCTAATATACTGATGTACTAATTTCTCAAGCTCTTGAATTATATAATGTACTCTAGGACGCCACGCACTTACAATCAGAAAGACACAAGACTCGGGGTGATTTCCTATCGTTTTTTAAAATCTCTCGATAAGGATAAAAGTGTCATTTACCTTGTGCTTAATATAATCAATATAACAAAATTTCAAGTTCGAGTCAAATATTACCCTAAGGTTCTTAATGTGGTGATCATGATGAAGTTTTCAAAAGTAGGAAAAAATGATCTCCCAAACCTAATAACATTTGTTGTTGTTTTGTAGTAACCCATTATTCAGACACCATTCTCGGAACGCATTTAAGTTTTGATGAAAAAGGAAACTGTCGTAAGAATTGCAAATGCCATTCAAAATATTTGTATCAACGGCAAATAGTAGTGTTTTGTAGGTTTTGTTACTTGACATACATCACCAATATTTGAAGTAAAAAAGATTAGTCCAAGATGTGTGCTTTGACTACTGTGCCAACTCCAGATAAAACAATATTGATTCTAACTTTTTGCATTCTACCATTTAAAAATAATTTTAAACATTTGAAAATTGGACCACAGAACCTCTAACATTCTATTTTACACAGTAAATGGTCAATATTCACCAAATCAAATGTACTTGATAAATCAGCATACAGAATCCACAGGAATACCTGAATTTACACTTAAGTGATACAGTTACGATATTTTATTAAATTAGTCTCTGTAGAGTTACCAAAAATAAAACCATGTTGTGTACTAATTTATCAACATTCTTACAAAAACATATCATTTAACAATTTAACAATAGTTATTTGAATCAGTAATGTCACCACCCTTAGAATTTGGGATAATATAAGTTAACTTCCAATTATCAGGAAAAATACCCTTTGAGATAGAGTAACTAATAAGATTAGACAGCCATTCTAACATAAAAGAGACACATTCCCTAAGAAACAAGGGATGTATGCCATTCGGAGGTGGTGACAGCATACACATTAAAAATACAAGCTATTATTTCACCCTTAGTTAATACAATGAAATTAAAGCATTAATTGAAATAAAAGTTCATGAGCTTAGCGCTACGATCAAGCTCCATATACACAATACTAAAATATGACTAAATAAGCAATATCTCTAACATTATAAGTTTTCTTATCTCCTAAATGGGTATTGGGCTGTGGCTTACCAATGTATTCAAAAGTCTGTAAAAGTTTTAACTATTATCAGATAATGATGCTTAAGTTGTCATTATTAGTTCTCTTTCATCTCTAATATTTTCAAAATGATCTTTCAACTTTAAATAAGATATAGTACTCCAGAGATATGGACTTTACATTATTTATGGTATTTATTTTTATTAAAAAAGCAATTTTCAATTCATTCTAAAATCATAGATATTATCAGAGGTGGTGATTGACTGACAGAATCTCCGTGGGAATGTGATAGATAAGCATACATGATAAGTATAACAGTCAATAATGAAGTCTACTTTAATATCAACCATTGTATCATGAATATTTGTAGTTACTAAATCTGATATATTACTTTTAGTATTAGTTAGAGTATTATGTTGTCACCTTGACAAGCGAGATCCAGTCAAACATGAAGGCAGTAATCGAATATTGTAATCATCATGATCACCTATGGTATAAAGTAATTATTGGAAGGTAACCATTTAAAGTCAGGTATATTATAGTCATCTATTAATACAAGTTTACAGCTATCATGGCTATTGAAATAGTTAACAATTAAAGACAATATTCATTATTAATAGACGAAATTAGTATGATGTCACGTCCACAGCAACCGCACACCGTACTTCCAAACAAACATCCATGAAGCATACTTGTGTATGAAGCATATGTGAGATAATGTTTCTTAGAACGTAAAAGCTTAGTTGAATTTTCTTGATGTGTATTTATATGTCATAGGAGGAAGGACAGAGAGCTGTCCATTCTCTAATAATTGTTTTCGTCTCCCAAAATAGTCTGATATGACGTGAAATTTGATAACACTCTTTGTAGCCATTACGCAAATAAATGACCGTTCTTAGTGTTTATTACGATCAGAGTGCAATTGTGTGTGATTTTTTAGTTTCAGCTACTGGATACATTCTTGAGTCTGTATACGTGAGATTAGCTCTCCCCGACATTTTGAAGTGTGCTTGGTATTCCCGAAATTTTCATCCCTCAACAATGTATGAGTGTCTCAACGCGAAGGGGTGGGCACAGAAACCTCCAAATAATGGAGTGTCTTAATAATACATTGGATCTTTCTCACCTCGAATTTTACTACGGTACATTCTAAAACGTAAGTTATGGAGCGATAAATTTACTGCCCTGCTAATTTTGACGCGCAATGTATTATCATTTATTACGGATAGAATTGACTACGTACAATATACAGTAGGAACAGGTGTTCCAACTTAATAAGGGAGCAATCAGGCAGATGCTCCTGTATGGAATACGGATATGGGGACATCTTCTTGTATTGGGAATTGTTGAAAGCAAGTTAAAAAGATTGCAAAGAATATGTCTCTTAAAATAACCGGTGCTTAATTAAACGGTAAGTGGTGATGCGTTGGTGATAATAAACGACGTAATGCCAATAGACCTATATGGACATTAATTAAAATGTTGCCAAATTATGAACAGGAAAAGATGATTTTAAGTGAAGAAGGAAAGTTTTACTACAAGGATAGAATAATAGTGTAAAAGAACACGAGGCGTACGAATATTTACTTGAAGTTTAGTTTTAGATAAAAGTGAAATACATAGATATTAACAGTTATGTGACCGAATTTATGCCAGATCATGGAAATTTCGAAGAATATTGACGAAAAATAGGGCAAAGAGAGACAGCATTACGTATTTGTGAAAATGAAATTAAAGACATGGAGCACATAATTTTGGGATTGCGACATTTACGGAAATGAAAGAAGTGACAATACGACATTTTTAAAGAAGAAAGGAATATTTTTGACAAGAGAAAAAAATATTAACAAAATAAAGATATCAACGGTATATTTATTACTATTATTATTATTCCGGAACACAATTAAAAACTGCTACAAATACAAAATTCTTAGGCCTCCATATTCAAGACTACCTCAAATGGAATTGGCACGTTGACAATCTTAATTCCCAATTAATTAAATTGTGTTACGCATTCCGAATCTTAGTTAAAGTAGTTAGTCCACATATTTCTCGTTGCGTATATTTTGCAAACGTTTACTCTCATTTACGTTACGGCATTATCTTCTGGGGCAATTCCGGTCTCAACACAACTCTTGTAAACCTTTATTTAAGGAATTAGATATCTTAAGACTACCCTGCATTTATATTTATGAAACGGTCGTGTTTGTTAAGACCGAATTACTGAAGTGCCACCCTTGCTTCATACGAAACAGTCTCGTTCACGAACACAATACTCGCAATAGTAATAATATTCATCATCCTAGAGTGTCAACCACACTTTGCCAAAAAGGACCATATCAATCGGGAATCGTTCTATGTCATTCCCTCCCCAAAAATATAAAAGATATTATGAAATTGTATCTCTTCAAATCCGCAGTTAATCCTGCACTAGTGCTTCTACAGTGTAAAAGAATTTATTGATAAAAGTTAAATCCGTCTTGTACTTTACCACGCCATTGCTTTAGTACTTTTAAAATAACTTATAACAATTTCAAAAACTATTTTCTTGCATTATTGTGTTGTGTCTTATGACATATTAATTTAGTTCTATGTGTACTCAACTTTGGCACGGTTGTGTACATTAATTCTGTAACCCCATCTTGACCCGGGTTTTTCTCCGGATTTCCTTCCGGTAGAGGCGGATTTCTTATACAGGTTCTCTACGCTTTTGTCTAGGGGCGCGTTTATTGAAACAAGCTATCGTGAATTTTGTTTTATTTCAATTCTTATGATTTGTAAACACTACACTCAGAATAATCTACAGTTCGATAATAATTTGTAAATGTAAATTTTTTTGTGTGTGTTAAATTACAAACATGTTGATATTCTATTAGTACTAAAAATGAAATAAACAAAAGTTAGATATTGATGAGCTCCTCCTGCTTCTTCGTGGCGGAGGGGAAAACATCGCAATACCACCAGGTGCGATGGCTAAAAAGCGCAGATAAAGGTAAAGGAAATAAAGTTGTGTTGAGAATGGAGTTGATGGCGAAAAACCAAGGGTCGAAAATAAATGAAAAATTAATAAATGATACGCCTAATAGTATTTTATTATGAAACATGCTTTATCTCAAGTGTTTGAGTGCACTTGTTTACTTTTATCTTGTTTAATTTCTCTTTTGCACACATGAAAAATTTCAACAAAATATTTCGTTATGTTCATCAAGATGACTATAGCAATGGCGTGATTAAAGTGTAAGTAGAATTAATACCATTTATAATTAAATAGAATTATAAAAATATTTAATGGGAAATTTAAACTCATATTAACTTGTTTATTTTTCAAAAAAACAGTCAATAATGTCTTTAAAATAGAAGTAATGCCCCAATAGGAAACTTTTAACCGAGTATTCGAAGAGTTTCGATTGAACAATATATTTTACATTTTCGGGAAAGGACAAAACGATTCTTCAATAATACGATTCTTCATTTTGGCGACGAGTGGTTGGCACGCAAGGACGATGACACCTAAGATTGTCGTGTTTGTCAACAATTCGTCATATTTGTAAACCAAGAGGGGGATTTTTGTTATTCTGTATGAACAAACACAACCGTTTCATAAATATAAATGCAACGAAGATATAGAATTTTTATCTCCCTAAATACAGGTTTACATGAATTTTGCAAGTTTGGATGCCCCGTGCGGTGTGGTCCTAAAATACCGTATCGTAAATGGGAATAAATATTTGAAAATAAATGCAGTAGAAGACGTGTGGAATTTAATTGAGTAGAAATCGGAATGCATAACTCGGTTTGCTTTGTTTGGAATTGAGGTGCGACCATTCCCTGTGAGGAACTGAAGTTGTTTTAAATACAAACATTTTCTAAAATAAAAATAAAATTTAGAAAATGTACCAATTTCTCAAAACTTTCAAAACTAAATTCGAATTTGGGTTGGAAACATAGATTCCAAATCCAAACGTCATCTCAGAAGTTATTAAGTTTTAGTTAACATCTTTTACTCCCAAACCCTCCATTAGAAAGAAGACAGTGTTTCGTCGAATCTCATCTGTCATTTTACTATACTGGTCATAGTAGTTGAGGTGAAACATGGTAATTTATTATATTATATTAGCTAATTTATAATATTGCATTCAAACTAATGGGTTTCTATTAAATAATCGGCCATACTGAAGAAAGAAACGAGAAAGGTAATTTAGAATAGGATAATCGGAAATCTAAAGAAATACGATCGCAGTCCGTAACCCCACACATTCACATATACAAGAAAACAACAACAAACAAGCAAATCTCAAATTCGGAACGGGCAACTTAAGATATTTTTATGCCCTGATATAGAAAGTTAACGGAATATTTTTACTTACCAGTTTGTACCCCAAAAACCAATTATGTGTACTCACCTGAAACACAAAAATGATGTGTAAAAAGCAGGAAAAGCTGAACTTTTCTTCAAAAAAATAGAACTTTTATAGAATGTACGATTAATAATGTTATAATGCCATTAATTTTTATGTTGCTTAAATTTAAACAATTGTATGAATTATTCAGTAAAATACAAAATATGTTGTGTAGATTTAGAATTTTTAGAAAAATTTCACCATATGGACATTCCTCCTAAACACATGGTTCATATGTCGAAAGGAACAGATTGCAATATTTTTGTAGTAAAATGATATTTAACAAGAAAGAAAAATTAATAAATATTTTTCACAGAAAAATATTGAACTTCGAAATTAGAGATAAACATTTCCAAAGAAATGTACGCGGGATTTAAGATTTAATAGATTTATAAATAATATAATTAATTGAGTTGAGAGTGCAATTACAATTAAAATTATTTTATTTGATACCAGAACTTTGTAATGTTTGTAATAACAAAGTGAAATTATACTTTGAAATTAAATTGACGTCATCCTCAGAATTATTTTAATAATTCTGCATAATATCATTATTTAGTATACCTTGTTGAAATAAACTCTTTTAACTGCGTCTCTAAGTAGTAATGTATCCAGTATCTTATCTTATCTGATCAGATAACCTCGTGTTTCTCTGTGGAGGGGGAACCTTTCTCTCACGGACTGAGGGCAGTAATCCTTGTGAACTATTCTACTGCCATGTGAGGGGTATTGGACACATTATTGAGTGACCAATACAGCCCTTTTAAGGGCTCAAAAATTAAAAACAAAGAAATCCCTAACTTGATCAGCGTTAAATATTTTGTGTAGAAGATGTTTAATCTTATAGATAACAGTTTGAAACGAAAAAATATATATGCAAGGCTAAGTGGATTAGAACTCGGGAAGATCTCTACATACTTTCTTCCTAGTGGGCAGTTACTTAACCACTGTCCCAATGTGCCCGAGTAGAAAATTATTATTCTATTTTCCTTATTCTCTCGAAATAATTATATAATTTTTACACGCAATAATTCTTTGAAATAAAAATATATTTGGCATATATTTTAAAGGTTATTATTATTATCACCAAATAATAATTATTAATTATCTTGTTCATTCTATCGTGTAAAAAACTGTCATATTGTAACAAAGACATGAAGATTTCATCCTCCGTACATCAAAACTTAGCATGACATACAAATACGAATACTGTTAGTTTAAAATCAATGAATGCATACAACTTTTTCTAAACTAAATACTGTGCTCCAAATGAATTAGATAATAAAAAGAGATGTCACAAAAACAAATTTACTCCACTACTACTTCAAAAAATATTTCATATTTCCATTTACTTATGTAACTTACAAATCTATTAAATCTTAAATTCCGCGGTGTTGCAAGAGGCAATTCAAGAAAAAAAGAATGTCATTCATTGTCAAACCGACTAAAACAGGCAGGCATGAGTGGCTATTTATTTGTTCGAATTTTTCAATAGACATTTTACCTCCTCCGTACATCAAAATGTAATTGGCTGAGAACACTAAAGCACTTCTATTATTGTTCTGTCACCACAAACAAGGTGGGATCGAATCCTAGTGTAAACTGATTTTTGAAAATGATTTATACCAAAATTTAGCTCGTAATATCTGTTTGGGAGCTGTAATGAACGAAACCTTAATTCATGCTCTCACATTGCTTAGGAAAATCTTAAAACATAGGCTGAGCAATTGTCAATTTGGCAACATAGCATTACAACATACATGGCAACATAGCATTACAACATACATGGCAACGTAGCATTACAACATACATGGCAACATAGCATTACAACATACATGGCAACATAGCATTACAACATACATGGCAACGTGGCAGGTCAAAGTTCATCTTAGCAAAGTTGCCGACGAGACGACAAAGTTTCTATAAAATAATTTTTTATTCATGCTCTCTTTAAGTTTCGATATTTTAGTTTCTTCATGTGTAAATGAAAGTGTTCAATGAATTAGATAATAAAAAGAGATGTCACAAAAACAAATTATTTTGCGAGGAATTTAGAAAAGTTCTTCAAATTTTCAATAAACATGTGCAAAAAATTTTATATTGAATTTAAAAGCAAATAATTTATATTTAACGAAAACAATGATACTAAATTTTATATTGAACTTAAAAGCAAATAATTTATATTTAAAGAAAACAATGATACTAAAAGAAATTCACGAGTTCGTAATTATACCCCAAGTATTAAAACTTTATTTTAATAAAAATATTGAGTAGGAAACGGGTCTAATATATATCCAAACTATATTTTCAATAAATATTTATTCATATAGCATCTAGATTTACAACATTATACATGTGGAGAACAATATTTACTAAAGAAAAAGGTATATGCTCTATTAATTATGCAATTTTATTATAAACAATCAATTACTTTTTTTTGTTAAACCGTCTATTGCAATTTAATCGTGCATGGTCAATGTTGGGATGCTAGTTTAGAATAATCTTCAGGGTCCCTGTATTCTTATTTTGTATTTTTTCTACTTACACTTCATTATTGTAGATAAATTTATTTTTTCTGCAAACATTAAAAAGGAAAAAAGAAAACCCTAGATGTTGTGAAGGTTTAGCCTTTCAGAGTCATGATGCATTGTACACTAACATAAAACTAAAATGTATTCCTCTCCACAAGTTTCATTAGAAATCTCTTCGTTGTTTCTGCTCTATCATTTGACAATCAAATATACAAGTTTCTTCTATTTGTTAAACGAAATTACGTGTCATTGGCGCCTTCGTCGTATGTCCGAGAGGAAAATTTCAGCGATCTAAATTTCTAATTTTACAGCCAGTAAAAAGTAGAACGCCATTAAAATATTATGCATAAGTAATATAAATATTACAATGAAAAAACATATTTCGTATAATATCCCATATTTGTTGAACACTTTCTGAAAATATGAAATTCTCTGTTGAATTGACGGCAAAATGTTACGTTAATTGGAGAAGATTTCTAGATTTAAAATAACAAGTCCTTAGAATATGACACTGAATCAGGAATACGGGGAACTACAAGTTACAATAACTTAACATATAAAACTAAATACGACCTTGTTAACTGCCTCGCTCGATTTAAATTTACTGTAAATATTATACTGAATGTCTGACTAATACGTTTATCTTCACAAATGTAACATCCATGTTGCTTCGTAAAAAGTTATATACCCGCAAAGAATGTTTCTAAATGACAATGTTCGATCCCTGCTCTGGAAATCAATAAATAATACTGAATATCGATACTAACATTATAAATGAGAAGTGAGTTAAGTATGTAGAATATTCTAACGACCCAGATTCGTTAGAGAATATGTAGGATTTATGTAGTAATTTATGCGAGAAAGAACAACTAAAATAAAGACGAAAAACACTAATAACACCGGTTTGAACGAAGCGCCAAGAAAGGTGCGTTCTGCGAGTTTCACAACACAGACGGAAGGTTTCGAAAGTATATTATACGAACTAGGAAAATGTGAATGCACCTGGCAAAGCTAGTGACGCGAAACAATTAGAAAAGATCAGATTGGCGGAATACATTGTGCGTGAAGAAGGAGTGGGGGTTAGCGCCAAGAAGGGAACAACGAGGCATGAATCTGTCTCATTTGTTCGGGGTCGCTTGAAGTGGACGATTGCCTAGCTAAATTGATGCGAGTGATTCTTTATCACGCAGACCATCAGCGGGTAGAGTCACGTTATAATCGTACGCAGATTTATTGGACGAGAGCGAGCCGATCTGAATTTATAGCACAGAATCAGATTATTGATTTGTAAATTCAGTAATTTTTATTAGGCGCGAAGACGCAAGTAACGGACATATCATTTTATGATATTATGTCGCAATCGAGGTCATAAAGGGAACGGCCGGATACAACGCAAGTAATACGTGATAATATATGATTAAGGGCTCCAAGTGAAGCCAGCAACGTATTATAAAAGTCGTCTTACGAATCCGGAAACACTTGCACGCCGGCGGTTGAGAAAATCTGTCGCGAAGGCTGATCGAACAAGGGGAGCACGTGGAGGAAAATTGTGGTAGAGCGAGCGCGAGCCAAGGTCACTGGACGAATTCTGAAGCAGCTGTTGGAGTCTACATTGATGGGGAGAGGTGTTTCGAGCCGTGGTGATTGAACACGATTTGGAAGAAAATATGCTGGTTGTGAGTATACGTCTCTGTGAGACGAACATTATAAGAAGTGATTTTGTGGACTAGGGGCTCATATTTAATTTTGTAATTCGATGTTAACTAGTATCTTGCGAAAGAGAACGTTGCATTGGAGTTGAATTTATCGCATTCACTGTAAAAAAAATTGGGGTTTGTTTAAAGAAGAAAGAAGAGAAGAAAAGACGTTTAAGAAAAGGAACTGTTAATTAAATATCAGAAGGGAAAACGTATCTATTGCTCATTTCGTGCTTGTTTTAATATTGTTTTTCAAAAATTGATTGTATAAATTTTAATTGTAAATGCGCGAATCAAGAGAATGAGCTCAATGTAACATTGCGCAATCAGTTGCGAAGAATTTATATTTGTATTTTGGTACTGTGGGGCAAAATAATTTTGTATTTATTGTAAATGTTATATGTATTGATTTTTTCTTACTATTGTCTGAATAAATTGTGGTAATCGCATCAGAAGTACCGAATCCTTATTTTATATAGTTATCTTAATACACCACCACAGATAGGGTGCATTAGAATATATAAAGTATTTCAATTGTAAAAAAATTTGTCAACGAGGTTTTCATATTATTGATCTCTGATTATTTTTTTATGTCGCACGATTACTACCAAATTGTTATATCGTGGATAAATATGTCACTAGAAGATGTAATTTATTTGTTCCTTAAGTAGTTTTATATTATAACTCGACAATTAAATTTTTGTGTTATTAGTTCATATTTGAGACAAACGTTTTCTATATTTATTTAATTCCTTTTCACATATATGAAAAACGTAAGAGAATCGCAAATTATGTGAAATTACTTTCGACAATACACATCATTTGTAGGCAATGAGATTTGATTTCTTTACTTCACTGTATAAATATAAGAAATTATAGGAATATTTATAAGTAATTTGTGATTCGAATTATACCAATTCCATTCGATATCTTACAATTATATTCAAATTCTGTTAAAAACTATTTTATCACAGTATTACGCAAACGTTTTTTACAGAAACTCTAATATCGTTTACATTGCCTATGAAGACCTTGCGAGACAACGAATCTCGAGATGTCTTTTAAGTATAGAGAATGATAACGTTTATTGAAGTCAAGAATATACAGAGTATTTTTGTTATAGAAGTCCAAAATGTGTATAATACAAAAATACAAAATATTTCTTTAATAGCGGTGTAATGAAACATTTTATCTCGTTACGATTTACCNTGATAATATTACACGCCGCACGATGTCTTCCAAATATACTCGTAGGCGCCGTTTCAAATAGACCTAAGATTGGTCGAACGAAACTTCCCCTCTCGAAGGGAAAGCAAGAGGAGGGAGGCGTTGCAAACCTAACAGATCCAAAACTGGTCAGAGCGTGGGACTTAGAAAAATAAATGGGCCCTTTTATGTTATCAGTAGTGTACATTCAATTAGTAATTTTTATTTATTTCACTGTTAGATGCATAATTTTCCAGAAAAATTTGCTAAACGAAGAAGTATGGTTTTTGCGGTGGGGTAAATGTGCTATACATATTTAAATATGCATTTTTAGTCTTCGTTTACTTTAGTTCATATTTCGTTTTAGTTTTTAATTGATCTTATATTTCTTTCTTTCTGCCCATCGTAAAATGAGTGGTACAAGAAAGAATAAAATTCATAAGTATTCGGAGGAATATTTAAAATTTGATTTCCACGATGAAAGTTTACCTTTTTGTCTTTTATGCCAACAATGTTGGACCAACGAATCAACGAAACGAGGTCGTTTGAGGCACATTTGAAGGCAAAACGTAATGCCCATATTAATTCAAATTTGACTAACTTTCAAACTTTAAAGAAAAATTAAAAAAAAAACATTCAAGTCTCTATTTACTGCGCATAATCAATCGTACCCGTGAGACTAGTTATCAAATTTCATTACTCGTCGCTAAATCAGGGAAATGTCATACTATAGGGGAGAATTTAATCAAACCAATATCAACATTTCTTGAAACGGTTCTGGAAAAAGATCACAAAGAAGTTAAAGCTATGCCACTAAGTAACGATAAAGCCCCGCCGGTGGCGCAGGTGGTAGTGCTCTTTCCAAGTCATCCCGGGTTCGATTCCTGATGGGGCCAGAAAATTTATAGCTTTTCACATTAATGTCCCAGTTCATGTAGCTGTGACTACTGAAAAGCAAACCTTCCTTTCTCTATCCAGCTCCTCCTAGTATCAATAACTGACTACTAACCACTTCTACTAACCTCTCCACGTGGCCAAGGCCAACCCAGCTAACCGGTCCACCTACTAACAATTGCCTTCCACCCAGCTCCCAACTCATATCACTCCATGTAGATAAGCTTCAATAGCACGCTACATTTCCCATTTACAAATACAACAATACAAAAAAGTAACGATAATGTTAACGAATAGACGAAATGAGTGAGGATATTGAAATACAACTTGTTGAAAAGCTGAAAACAAGAAAATTCTCGGTGCAAATGGATGAATCAACTTGGAGAGACAGTGAGGCCGTACTTATAACTTACGTAAGATATATCAATAAAGGTGTTTTAGCTGAAGAAATGTTGTTCTGTGAATTAATAGAAATCACTACTACTTCTAAATATAGATATAAATATATGTTACTAACCAACTAGCAACAATANGTAAACTAAAAAATTACTTTTAACTCAGTAATATACAATGAAAAATATAACATCTTGTGCTGCGGATGGTGCTCTTAATAGGATGGGAAGAAATATGGTTGCTTAAAATTGATGAAAGATGAGAATCCAGGGGAAAAAACTGGTAGCTAAAAACATTTCGCCTGTTTTAAATGAAGAACTAAATTTAGTTAAAAAGTGTATCAATGCTATTTAAGCTTGTGCCAAATGTGAACGTCTCTGTACGTTATTTTCTGAAGAAAAAAATGAAGAGCAAGTGAGTTCTTCAAGCATTGTTGGCATCTTACATTTCAAGCATTGCAGAGTGCACACTGTGAAGTAAGATGACTTGAAACTGCTTGACAAACTTATGGAAATATTTGATACTCTTTGTGATTTTTAAGCGACAAACCTGAAATGAAAAGTCTGTAAACGGACGTTGATCAGACATTTGTGAATTATTTATCCAATCTCTTTGAAAAACTAAAAATATTAATAAACAACTTCAAGGCTAAAATAAAACTCTTGTCGATGCAAAAGCGAAGATATTTCGTTTGAGTACATTTATTGAATTATGTCTGACATATATTTACAATAACAAAATTGAAAAGTTTCATTGGCTCCAAAAATGTAAAGTGACTGATATCTGTATAACTGTTATTGTCGATAATCTGATAATTTTATCGGCTGATTTAAAAGAAAGATTTTCTGATTTAAAACAAATTGATTTCCCAACTTGGATGATGCAGCCAATTTTAGTGGATTTGTCAGATATTTCAAGTATGCAGTATCAAGAAGAACACACAGAAATGCAAAATGACTCAATTAAAGTTTTATTTAATATAAAAGGGGCGATGGCATGGATTTGTGAGGAAACTGAAATCAAATATCCAAATACAACCAAATGTGCAAGAGAACTATAATTGTAGTATCCTTCTTGATATTTAGGTGAAAGCGGATTTAGTACCATAAGTGAACACACACACAAAACGGCTACGTGTGCGTTCGAAACCTTCACATGTCCCAACTCCATCCATCACTGCTCTTGGCGTATTTGAATTTGTCGGCAAATTATAAACGAATAGCAAGTCAACGAATAGCGGAAGTAAATGCACAACAATGAAGTTAGCGTTTGGCAATTTACGACTGCGTGCAATCGAAACACGAGGCCAAGAAAGTTATGAACGAAGGCAGCAACGCTTAGATGAAAGGATACGTCGTTATGCCAGACGTGAGAGAGCTTTATTAGCACACGTATTACTTTCTTATAAATGCTGTATATTCTAATGTTATTTATAGTATTTTGTTAATTTTAACACATGTGTAATTCTTGATTTGTTAATATTGCAAATAATGCAGTACAACAAGTGAGTTCGGGGGTCACCAGGTAACGTGCATGCTTTCAAATGAGAAGTCCGAGTTTCGGATACTCGGGAATGGTATTTTTTTAAATTCATTTTTGTCGATGAATAAGTCTATTTATATATTCATCTCAAACAGTTTTACTATTAATAAACAGTTATTGAATAATTAAAATACGAATAAAACTGCTAAGTTTGCTGCTGATAAATATAGTAAACTGACGCTTAAAAGCCATATTCGGCATATTTTTGTTAAGAATTCGAAAATTCAGATCCGTCACCAACAGCACACCAAGCTTATTAAACCGGTGTTTTTCCGAGTCATCTGACTTAAAATTTGCGGAATGTCGGGAGTCTCCAAAATTATAAGTACTTTCGAATAAACAAACTGTTACAAGTTACGTTATTCACAACTATTAAGAAATGAATTTAAATTACTGCAGTAATTCTTAAACGGTCTGACGACCAAACTAGCCAGGTCACATCTCAGTAACCCGCGAACATCAGTTCACACAAGGATCTTCAATCCTCCCAATATATACGGAGCGGAGATCACGTTCTTCGTTGCCACCATGAGCGGAGATCACGTTCTTCGTTGCCACCATGAGCGGAGATCACGGAGATTCGTTGCCACCATGAGCACTCCAAATCATCTTGGTCACCCCGCACCTTCTGAGAACACTGTGTCTTTACCGATATGACGAGCAGCCGACGACATCTGACAGGTGCCCGGAGGCGTCCTTCCCGGGACGGCTATTGTTTCAATATCCGGTGAAAGTGCTCCCTTCACACTGACCACACGCTTTTGTAACATTTTTCTGAGACTCCCGACATTCCGTAAAGGGCTTCGTTTGGGTCAAACCCTTTCACAGAAATATTACAATACAGAGGTAGAGGCACGCGCTGGTCATAAACTTCGGCCTACATTCCTCGCCAGGCATTCATACCTAATTTTCAGAAGTAAATGGAAACGGCCCAACAATAACACAAAGAAAGGGAAGACTTAGTGGTGGTCACTTTTCCTAATAAGCGGCATCCGGCTAAGCTTCTCAATGACGCTCCCACTTCAGCGAAAGCGTAAAAATACATTTCACAAACGGGTAGAATGTCTTGGTTGTGATGTTACAACTCCTTTCAAAAAACATTTTAATTGAATTTGGTTCTTAGATCTGTAGGTTCTTCGTTCATCAATTCCACTAAGAAATATTACAAACTCTTACTAATATTACTTACTTCTCAACACAGCACTGAATTATACTGATCCTTAAATCCCCACAAGCACTACAACTTACAAATAATAAACGAAGCATATACCTCAATCCTTTTAACAATTTATAAAACTCGCATTGTTACTTAATGTTCCCCTATAAAGTCAATAATACATTCACACGTTCTTCGACATCTTCCTTAGTCTCCCTATATTGCTCCGCAAATATTCCACTCGTAAATCCACTTTACCTCAAGCTGATCCTTCCCACCGTTCCAGTTAGTGACGTTATCAGCAGCTAGGATAAAATAAAGAGAGGTCGGACCCCCTCGCTTAGGTCAATTAACCTTAATGCAACAACCCTCGTTTAGGTCGTCAATTATATTCACCATCACCTTGTTCCGAACACGCCTTTCTAGCAGAAAGAGTCGCAGGTATTCGGGCACATTCTCACAACTTCCTCAGAATTTTTCTGTGTCATTTCCATTTTATAGGAAAGTTCTTCCTTAGCGTACTTTAGACGTTCGTTTACTTTCATTGTAGCTTCAACTTCTTTTAAGCACTGCTTTCACACCTCTCTCTCGCGTTCCTGGGCAATAACCTCTCTTCACCACAATACCTTTTCGAACCCTGCTCCAAATCCCCCGTCACCAAGTTATCTCGCGCATGCGCACAAGCAGACGAGAGCATCGAATCATGATTACACAATCGATATAAGTACCATATATATGTTCTGATTAAGTGTTTGCTTAATTCACTTATCATTACTTTTTTCCTTTTTATTCTAAACCTTTTGACTACCTTGATTGCAACATAGGTTCCTCTTTCTAGTTATCTTCTATATGTCTTGTGACCTTTAGGCAGCGCCATTTAGCCGTGTACGTTACCGTTCCCGCCCCGAGGAGGCAGGCGCAGATCTTCTCTTCCACTGATTACTTATTGTTACTAGAAAAAGTATACTTAGTCATTCTAAATTTAACAAGTTAAAGAACTCGTTCCTAGTTTTTAATGATTGATTGGTTATTAAAACACGCAGAGAAACTGCGCAAATCCTTAAGCGCCCTAACTCATGACTGAAAACAATGTGTGGATTTGTGGGTCTATGAGTAACAGGAAGATAAAATTTTATCAAGGCTTATTTTCATGTGCTCCAAGGTAATTAGAACATGACGGTGTTTCTTGTGGCAATGTGTTTTTTAATCAGAAAGAGACGTGAAGCCGTTTACACGTTTTTCACATGGATCCTCTAGAAGGACTTTTTGACTCATCTCTGTTCTCAGAGTAGATCATGGGGAATGGGGAACTCAGGAAATGGGGATTCAACCCAATGATAAATTCCAATAATTTTTAAGTAGGTAGGGCGTAATTTTCTCGTGTAAAATATGAAAATCTAAGACCCTCTGCGTTTTTTTTGAAGGATTGTATGTGGTGGTAATTATTTTGTAATAGGCCCTCAAAGTGAGAATTTCCGATATTTCATTTTTCTTTTACCTAGTTACTCGGACATTGATTCTGGAGAAAAAAGTTAAATGAGCGAGTTGTACGTCTTACAAAGTTCTATAAAACACGGCATTGTAGGTTCAAATCCGTTTATTAGTTCTTGCAAAAATGTCCTTGTAATAACAAAAAACTAACGTTATAACAATACGTCAATTAGTTTCTGATATACGTTTTAATATTTATCCCGACATTTTTTATTCAAAATTGTCGCAATACCCCAAAAATGGTTATTTTCTAAATTAAGGTGGAAATTATTTGGAAGACCCTATAGTTGTCTCCTTTTAATTTGCAAAGGATCGGTTGATAATAGCATCCCTACATTTAATTTCAAAAATGGGATATTTTTTCGGACCAATTTAAGCTGGGTAGTCTGAAATTAATTGTGTGGATTTTTTTAATTTTAACAGTATAAAGTCGGGCATGTTATACAATTATAGAAGAAGCACCAATAGGAGTCAAGTCTTACGTCCATTAGGAGTCAAGTAACCTATTAAAAAATATCTGTCTTTTGTTAATTACAAATAAGGAATTAGTTGAACGGATTTCGATGAATAATAATCATCCCGTATTTTAGATCGTAATTAAACGTATTGTTCCCTTGAATAAATGATTCATCTCGTTTTCTTTAAGATTATACTTCTTAAATCCTGTTGTCATTACATGTAGCTACTTAACACGCTCAACATTATATTTTAGGTGTTCAGTAAAATTTAATTTTTCACGAGAAGTACGCCGATATATCAATGTTTACGTTCAATTACCATTTTCGCTTTGTCAAGTGAAATTATTGGTTCTCTCCTTTTTTCTATTGTAGTAATTGTAAATGGGAATTGTAGCGTGCTATTGAAGCTTATATACATGGAGTTATAGGAGGTACGAGATGGGTGGTATGGGCAATAGTTAGAAGAGGCGTCGGTTAGCTGGGTTCACCAATAACTTAGCCTACGCGGAAGTGTTAGTATGAGTCGTTAGTAATAGAGTTACTGATACTAGGAGTCATAGGAGGTGGATAGAAGCTTGGTGGAACTATCTAAGTTGTCTCGCACCCGTACTGAGGATGCGCAGTGCAAGGGAATCAGACGTCAGCCAAAAAAGACCACGTGATTCCAGCTTCGAGAGCACTCTACTTGAATTACATTTCTCGTGGAGCAGAGAGACTCGTTCATCATTAACTTAATTGACCATAGATAGAAGATAATTCGGAAGAAGGATAGAAGGAGGAGGATTCGTTTTACAACTGTCACAGCTATTTAAACTGTCTTATTCCGGACCCTATTCCCATGGGCAGACTCGAATTGAGAAACTATTTTGACAGTGAGGAAATGTTGGAAAAGGGTCTACTAATCCCTAGGCACGAATTGAAAAACTTCCTTGTTTAACTGAGGGTCGACTCCGGAAATTCCAAATCCGCATTATTCTTACCCCTGCCACTCCCTCGAGAGCTGCTCTGAATGAGGTGCCTTCATAGTTGTACCTCATTGTGCGGCTATAATATTCGTGTATAGTTTAAAGAAATTTAAATATTGATAAATTTTAGTTGTGGTAATTTAAAGCGAGTGTTAAATATGGGTGAAAATTTTATTTATACGATGTTCAGTCAAAAAGGAAAATTAAATTTAGAGCACAAACATTTTCAGTACAAATCCTACCGTCCATTGTTTCTTTCGAGGAACATCGCTAGATATGTACTAGAAACTCTTGTACAGCGAAGATTTTCATCATTGTGAGAAAACAATTTTGCTCGTTCGGATTTGTTCGCTAACAAATAAATATTTAGCCTGTTGTTAAATTATCTGTCAATAAATTAGTTAGAGGTAGTACTTTTAGGCGTAGTTCATTAGTGGTCAGTATATATTATCTAAAATTATGGAAATCGATTTGTTCTGTATTTTGTGCATTATTTATATTACCCACAAAGGTTGATTCTATTTGAGAATTGTGATATATACTTTCTAAAAACACTTTATATTACACTTACCTAATAGATACCTATCTAGTGAATATTTCGTTTTATTAAATAACATTATTATTATTATTTCATATATTTATGGTCATTTCATTAATTAGAATGTATTTATTTATTTATTAGCGAAAGAAGAACTATCATAGCATCGAGAATCATGTGAAACGCCCCAAGGAGAAAGAGAATCCATTGGAACTTACGTTTATAAGATAAGGACAATAATAAGTTCTCCATCTAAGGGTTAAAACGTACAATCATTGAAAATCGTTTAAAAGAAAAGAAAAAGAACTTTAAATTAATGAAATTGGTACTTGTTTTAGTATCGTTGGAACTACGATCTGGGTGATCATACATAGTATTAATAAAGTAAACTTTTAAAAATTGATATCATAGTTCTATGATAATGTGCAATATTTATAAACTTTTGGGGAAACATTTTTGGAAATATAGATTGAAATTTACCATGTTTTTCATATTGTAGAGTGTACTATAAATTCTTACAATCCTGAATTGTATTTTTAACATATAACATTGTTTTTCATTCTCTAAAAAAATTAAAGCCAATATTATAAAACTGATACCCGTATTCTAAATATAATCCAGTGAAAGTAATCAATCATACTGAGTAGCCGAAAATTCTTTTTTTTTTATTATCTGGCGACCGAGAATTCGTCCCTTTATAAAATATAAATAATAATTAGTCCATTTTATTCATTGGCGCGAAGGTCAGATTCTTTATAAAGGGGATAATTTTACCATCGGACTGCAATATATACATCAACATATCAAGTCTTATGAAGAGAGACAACTGCAAACTCTCAAGAAATGTTCTTAATTTTCAAGTAGGGACTGGGTAAAATGACTACCTGCGCGATGAAGAAGGGTTCCTATTGTCCCAAATGACCAGGTAAAGAAGTTTCTCAAATCGTGCCTTGCTCGAAGGGTAAAATTTAAGAAGTTTCTCAATTCGTGCCTTTCGACAACCAGAGGCAGGTACAAGTTTCTCAAATAGTGCCAGCCCATAGTCATAGATGAAAATAAAATATTCTTCCTTATCGCGGGTTGGCGCGGCGGTTCCCCTGAACCCGAGCCTTGCCTTCCCGGACCGGGTACTTGTCTCCTCACTCATTTTTAGAACTTGAATACAAACTTCTTCAATAACATTTCAGAAGGTTGGACAAGTAATTTTGCTCGGTCAAAAACACGATTCACTAATTTCGCAGAAGTATTTGTGGTTACACAGTACGTTTTAAACGTTTAAATTCATCGATCATGGGAACACGGCATTTTGCTGAAGGCGACAGTATAAATTTTATTTCTTAAAAATGTACCTGGTCGTTTTTAGCATTGTTCTGGAAAAAGTTAATAACTCATTATATTTTGCATGTAGAAGCTCGAAATTTTGAAATGTTGTCACAAACAGAATAGTTAACATTAGCTGAATAAGAATTATTTTTGACTCTTTTAGTTAATTCTATAAAAAATAGTAAAGTCGACGTATAGGGAAAATATTTCTATTTTTAAAACTATTATTCATTCTTAGAACCATTTTTTACTTGAGTATAAGCAGAAGAACAAGACAAAATGCTGTTAATTAGTTTTTTCTGTGATTTTTTGTGACATCTACAGCAGATCCAAGTGAGGCGTCTATAATAAAAAATTCGATAATAAGTGGAGGTTATACTTTTCTCTCTCTCTCTCTCTCTCTCTCTCTCTCTCTCTCTCGAGAACGTGTTTCATTCTGTTCAGTCGTTTGTCTTCTCGTTTACGACATTGTCTTTTGACTAGATATCTCTGCATCACGGACTAATTTTAACCATCATCCTTTATAGGAGTTAATCTTTCTTTACATTCTGATTCGCATTTGATCCTTGTGAAGGATCTACGCATCACTTCCTCGTCAAATAAAATAAACCTTACGAGAAGGCGGTGATCCCCTAATGTACGGGTAATACCAAGGACCACTTGGGTTGGTAACCATACTCAGTGGATATTCTAGGTTCATGATCTCTTAAGCGCGTTTCGTTTACAGTAGAACCCTCTTAATCGCTCTCGAATCAACCAGTCCTCGGTTTAAGCGATCTATCCTATGGAATCTGGGTTTTTTTCTTTCAGCGTATAATGGATGGCAGGTTGTTATTCAAACATTCATTGTTTGACTGGCCTTTCCTGGAAAGTAAACCGGGGTGACGCGACGTTCGGTGTGCAATGTGTTTGTGTTGTACCTGGTAGATCAGGGGAGGGAGTTCGCCAGCCTGATTCATAGAAAAATAGACTAGGAAGTTAGTAGTCTTGCTCCAGAGTCTATTTTTCTGTGAATCAATTTTATCGGGTCCATTTATGTGTATATTTATGTTTGTACATACAGAACAATAAAATGAGTAATGACGTCTCATTTGCTTGTTTATTTGTGAGAACCTATAGAAAATGTTGACTTTTTTTGAATGAAAATAGATTTTTCACGGGAACCTTTGATTATTCGATCAAATGGGTAACCGGTAATGGTCTCGGTCTCGACCAGACTGGTTAAGGGGAGTTCATGATCGATATATGTGTGACAATTATTAAAAGAGTGATCCAGCGAATTCATCTGCGAATTTCCAACATAGGTGGCGTATTCTGTGCACTCATTCCATAAATTCGTTATCGTTAAACCCTTGGTTTATATATTCTACCGATGTTAACGCAAAATACACTTCTTTATTGAAGTATCATGGTAAGATTGAAAGTAAATTTTCATCAATTACATGGAATAAATAACGGTATTTAATGTTGAGTTAATGACGATTATTACACAGCGTATATTATTTTTATCACAGTTAAAATGTTCGCAATTGTTTAAATATTTTAGTAATTGAACTATCATTAAAATATCCATATATACAAATGTCCGAACATTTAAAATCTTCACAGTAATAATAGTAAACATTTTTCATACTTTGTTTATCCTAAGCGGTATAATAAACTCTAATCTGTAAAGATAACTGTTTGTTGGTTTTTGCTTAAGGATAAGCAGTAAATCCTCTAGAATTAATGTTAACCGGTTTAGTTTTCATATACCTTAACTACTACATGTGCACTCTTAAAACTCCATTTAGATTTGGGTTTGGATTTAAAACATTTTTAGTTCGTTTAAAACTGGTAAAATTGTGTTATGTCTACATCTGAAAAGGCTATTATTTTAAAAGTAAAACGTAGTAAATTGGGGCTAAATTTAAAATATAGCGTAAGCGACAAAAATATACAGAGCATTTCTTCCTTGATTGTAATCTGGAGGTTTTTTTTTATAAAACCACGTCAATTAACTGATTACATTTTGGTCTGCATATTGGTAATGAATAATGTAAGAAAGTGTACTTAAAATTATTTGATGTGTTTTTTTTCTTTTTCAAATAGAGCACAAACCCTGTCTATCTCATGCCCGTGTCAAGTAAACCAGTCAAGTGGCAGCTGGGCTGCCTTTTTACGACGTAAACAATCACCTATTAATACTAGGAAATACACATATTTTACTACTATGATCATTTTTGTATCAGCGGATATTAGATGTTCACGAGGATCCTGATCTTAAACCGAGCTGATCAGTACATAAAAAAATATTTTCGTTTCATGATAAACCTTTTGTGTGGTTCCCTATTTGAACCCCTTCTCTAACTGCATTTCTGAATCATTCCGTGCGTTTCGAGACTTCTTTAGATTTCCAGCTCGTCCCCCTTTTTTTCATTTCGCAATAACGTTTTTACATCTCTTGTTTCCAATACATTAATTAGAAACGCGTTTCCTTAAATTTCTTCATGTTAATTATAAATTCAAACTTGATAAATTATTGGCGATATTCGTTTACAAATATAAGATAACTCGAAAGTTTTCGTGAAGCCGGTGAAACTTTCTAGTGGGTTGGTGAATCGGCTATCAGCACATGAAGACAAGCGAATACGTCATAGCAGGTAGTGGCCGTGCCTTACATAAGCGATCTATCGCATTAACAACTTCTTATACAGAGGCCAATAACCTCGAACCTCGTGTTACACATACACAAACCACCTTATGTGGAGCAATATGAAACAGTAAACGGACTAAACTGCTATTTCCCACGCTTCGTTTTTTGTTGACGATAAGTCAAAAGCTTCGAAATTTTGCGAACACATTTTTTTTTTCATTTATTTATCACCAAGAGGTTTCCTTGTTTTCAACAATAGTCATTACAAGGATCAAATTTAATACATCTCTTATAATACTGAATTTTCCTTTTGGGTTTTTTAATGTGTAAAAGTGTCCCTAATAGTCCCTACCTGTATTACAAATTGATTAAAGATATCGAATTTTTCATTACAGTTGGATATATGTTCCCTATCTCTTAAATTTAACGTATCAATTTTCTTGTAAATTTTTGAGAATTGTTCCCTCTCCACTTCGTAGAGATCACAATCCCATAGTATGTGAGCAGCAGTTTCCTCACCTCTTTGGCATACACAAGTCTCGTTATCAATTTTCCCTATTCTTTGGAGGTATGTTCTAAAATTTCCATGTCCTGTTATAAACTCTTTAAATATATTGCTAGTCTGGAACCATTTTCTGTTTTTCCTCACAAACTGGACGTTTTTAATATACGCATATGCTTCTCTACCCTTAAATGATTTAGTCCAGCATATCTGTCAAGCGTTTATTAAAGCTGATGTTATTTGTCTTCTCACATTCTTGTCTTCTTTTTTAAATTCCTGTCCATTAATGTTTACTGTTCCTGTCATCTTCAATAATTTCCGAAACTTTATCTTATGTAAATGTAGGTCAATAGGCATCACCCCAGTTACAATCTGTAAGGTATCGGTGGAAACTGTTCGGTAACACCCACTTAACAACAAGCATAATCGCTCCAACTTAGTAAGTCGTTTTTCTACGTACTGTCGTACAACACGATGACCCCCACACAGTACTTCCATAAAACATTATTGGTCGTATTCTATCTTTCCCTCTTAGCTGTTAATATTCTTCTTTTATATCTTCTCCTTGAATCCTTATACTTATTTTCAAAATAACTCACCGAATAACGTGCCTTTCTTGCAGACTGCGTGTCCCTTTTACTTCTCTTTACATCTTTTTTGAACATTGTAAGATCTTGGCAACACCATCGTTGCCCTCTTTTATATGTAATATAGTTGTGATTCGTACATTGAAAACAGATTTTTAATCATGTTAATTGTATCCTGTCAACTACTTCTTATAAAATGCCGCGGGAGGCAGAAACTCAAGGAAACTGACTAGAAATTCGAAATTTGGTACACGTGTTCTCCGGTGTGATTCTAAGTACCTTAATGTGAAATTTTGCAGTTCAGTTTAGTTTTTTTAAATTGAAAGTGAAACATATTTTGATTTTCTCACCTTGCACTGTGACTTATACTCGACATTTCCTGATGAACATAAAGTCGATCACGGGATTAAAAATTTTGGGTACCCTTAAACTCGACACTTTGTACCTGTCCTTGCCATCCCATCGCCCAACCTCATGCTAACCGACCGATCTTCCGAATGGATTTCGTGAGACTCTTAGACCGCGTCCACACTGTACAAACCCGGCGACAAACAGGGATTATTGGACCCTAATAATCGGTTTGTGAGGGGCGGATTCCTTTGTTAAAGACAAGACACCAGTAGCAGGTAGCGGTTTGGGAGAATCGTCGACTTCTGCGCACCACTTTTTCGGAATCAGGGACTCCCAAAACGGATATTTCCGTCAAAATTTCGCGACTGAATGTTTCTCACGATTACAATACTTTCTGTATACTACGTAAATTAGTAAAAACAGAAGCTTAAAACTCTATTATGTCAAAAATACCTCGTGTTTGGTTTCATTTTTATTGGAATTATGTATGGAATTCAAAAATTGTAAGATAATAGGAATAAAAATAAAAATTTTCAATTAATAGCACTTTAAATATCTCTCCAGTAAGTGACTCACGAAATCCATTCAGTGTGGAGTTTAATGGAATCCAAAATTTTTAACCTCTCTCCCGACTCTCGACTTCAGGAAGTCGAGTTTTAGTACTCCGATTTAATAGTCCAGGAAAAATAGACATTCCACAAAGCAAAAATTCGTATACAGATGAAATTTGGGACACGTCTTAAGGTCATCATTTCAAATGAAATATCAAAAGTCCTCATCGATCCAACTTGTGCTAAAAAATTTATTCGAGGTCAAAGGTCGTCAAAAACCATTTTTCGAGAATACCTCTTCAGTGATGCATTTTATCATACAAATAGTTATTATACATTGTGTATATTGTAAAATTATCTACAGAAAAGGTCCTTACATATTTTTCCTCCGAAGCATCATTGGCGAGCTAGCTCGGTTTACAAAAATATGAATACTGCGTTTTACCCAAAATGCACACAAATGCGAGTACACTCATACGGACTTACGCTCCAAAAACGTAATACGCACTTATCTCTCATAGTATTCAGGGGCACTGAAATTAGTTGTGATATTCCCAAAGACGAGTAAGTCCACAATCAACCTGTATTAACCTCAGGATGATGGAGATGCCATGAAAATAATATCGAAAATAATATGGTAGATACTACTGACGAGTCTACATTTTCGTCATCGTTGGGCATCCCGATATCGTGGAAGTCTACATTCAGC
The DNA here is from genome assembly GCA_002313205.1 of Laupala kohalensis. Lineage (NCBI taxonomy): Eukaryota > Metazoa > Arthropoda > Insecta > Orthoptera > Trigonidiidae > Laupala > Laupala kohalensis. Next base: position 58,192 of record NNCF01126472.1, read on the forward strand.
CCTCATGAAAGAAAAACTCCACTAGCTCCCCTTGAGGAATGTAAGGGGGGGGGGGAAAAATAGATTTATGGATAAAAATAGTTGAAAACTTATTTTAAAATATAAGAAAATGAAAATTGCATCGGATCCATAGTTTTTGCGTTGAAAGATTTGTAAACTATGAATTTCATTAATTTCGGAACACTTAGATCACATATGGGCACGGTATCCTCAAGAGCTGGTGGTAGGTATGGCGAGACGTAAAAAGACCGATATTGGGGTCAAATCCAAGATGCTTAATACACAAGATGAACAATCATATTTCGAATGTCATCAGGTACCCTTCAGACCTCATGAAGTGCACGACACCCCTAAAGATTGGAATTAAGAAGCACGGGCGGATACAGACTAATATTTTAGGGGGGGGGGTCATAACAAAAGAATATAGACTTGGGCATAGTACGTTCCAGAAGACACCCCAACCTCACGAAAAAAGTTGAAAATTCTAAAGCAATTCGTATGGTCATCTAAGTGTTAATTAATGTGTGGTTCTGTACAGTCACGCACTTCTTTCGAGATTATTTTAAAATTTTTGTGCAAGAGGGGAAAGCAATAGATGCAAAACATTTATTGTGATTAAAGATGCAAAACGTTTATTCAACTTTTTTATGTATAGAAACATTTAATTTTTCAAGGACAAGAATAAAATCAAGGGCGCATCCACGGGAGGTTCTTAAATTCTAAAAATTATTCTGTTACACGATACCGGACAACGATACTGGATGTCAAACAGATACTGGACAATTGGTGAGTTCTATTTTAATTTAATCAACCTCCAGGTTTGTAGGCCAGAGTATTTTGCAAGTCTCTAGTCTAGAGAGTGATTATCATAAAGTAATTTTCTAATTTTATTAAAAAATACTTTTACACAATTTCCATACAAAAATATAAATTAGTAGATCAATTAGTTGAAGTACTGGTGATAATGAAAGAAATTTTTTCGATTCTAATCTCGATTCCAGTTTTTTTCCTCGATTCCAAATTCGTTTCCGATTCCTGAAAATACATTGATTTCAGAAAAATGGTCAATAGCAAACTGTCAAATGTGACGCACGAGTGAATGAACTTGTGGTATCCGCTTGATTACGAATTGGTAGAAGGAAGCCTAAGGAACAAACGGGGGAAAATTCCTGTCTAGCGCTGCTGTAGAACAACAATCAATGCGTAATATTCATTCAAGGAAATGAGTTTTGGTTCCTTTGTTGCGATTGATAGTCACAATACATCACACAATCTACAATACGATAATAAAGACGTGATTTACTGAAAAATTGATTATAGAATTCTTTTCTTATAAGTTGCTATTTTTCTAGAAAGTGCGCTTTTTTACTAAGGAAGTGCTTTTCATTCCTCGGTATATTTAAATTGTCTTTTCTGTTCTACATCGACTGGTCTTTTATGATAAGACTTCACATCTTTAACCATTGTTTTCATTTATATCCTATCGAACCAATCAATGAAGTCATGTTCACATTTATCAAGCCCCCTCCCCCATAAATAAATCCTGGATGCGCCCCTGAACAAAACTGCTGGTAAAAGATGGTGCTGAAGCTGCGGTTTTTGAACCATTAAGTGCAAGTGCTGTATATGACTGAGACTGTGAAAACACGGCTAATATTTTCTCTTTATACATAATGTCAGTTACGATGGCAAACGTTCATGTATTTTATACTTCCATCCTAATAGCTACGTTCGAGTTCTATCCTGTTGTTGTTCATTCTTCGGCCACGGGCTGGTGACATTCAACAATGTACTACCAATGTTAATAGACAATACTGGTCAAATAGTGAGGGAGTGCTCTCAAATTAATATAATTTATATGGAAGATTTTTATTTATTTATCATCATGTCAGCAGTCTGCTTATGACAACCTTCGTTTGAAAACAAATGCAGCAGCATAACATCGCAAAACGTTCCGCTAAAACACATCAGCCATTCATAACTCATGGACCTCCTAAAACGACTATTTTCCCACGAGCGTATCATCTGTCATGCACATCAACACCCACTATCACAATCAAAGCACATTGTGCGTTGCTAAATCGTTTCTACAAATATACTTCAGTACCAATTATTGATTAAAAATCGTTCAAATTCATCAACGTCTTTGAAAATCATAAACTTTTTTCCGCGACTAGAAACTCATTCTCAGTGGGATTTTAGGGGGGATCATGACCCCCTTAACCCCCGTCTTGTTGGGATGAGTGTGACACGAAGAATGATCAAAAATATCCGCTAGGAAAGAATTTTACTAAAATTCACCCCTATGGGAGTGAAATTGTTTTCCAAAAACTCAATTAAATCAGTGAAAATAAGGGATTGAGGGTACATACCAATCCTATTAATCCACAAATATAATTGGATAACATTCTCGTTGTATATCTATGGGAATGTAAGAAAGAATAAAGTTGCAATCATATTATAAAATTCACGCTAGCAAGCAAAGCCTATATTTCCCTGGGAAACGAGGATCTGATATATCTTCATTTATCAGATGGGTTGTTAGTAGGCGCACCGGCTTCTTCAGTATCTATTTGTCTTACAGTTGCAACAAAACTACTTTTACAAGTGTACCATGTACGACATTCAATATTAATAGTCACATATTGTTTATTGTCCAGATATTGAGTATATCCATCACTTCTTTTATTGCTGGACACTATCAATCTTTATTCGTCGTTCAAATAAAACAATTTCACCTACTGACAAAGGTTACATACAAATGAAGCAATCTCGTGACATTTTTAAAAACAACTTCGACGGCACAATCTGATAAACCATATTTCAATACGTTTGCTCAGTAAATACCCCTCCGTTCACCTCCGTTCACATCTCTCAAAACCACACACCCAAATTTAATTTTAGATCGTTCACGTCCCTTAGTTAGTACAACTGGGCCGCACTTGTCCACAACAACGAAGTGTTGAAGAATATACTACTGTTCAAAATGGCATATTGGGATGGATAGTCCTCAAAAGAAGACAGTAACATGCTTCTCGAAATATTGAGAAACGTCTTCCGAGGGTGATACGCAGACAGATATGCAACCTGGAACAGATAGCCTTTACGGTTCTTATTTTTTAGTTTATCTTCTTTGCAGTTAATAGTTTGGAAATTTATTATAATCGCCAGACAAAATAGAAAAAAGATGATAAAAATATGATTTTTCCTACGGAATTTGGAACTGATTAATCTTAAAATATTTTAATGTAAATTAACAAAAACGAATATTTATTTGATCCAAACAGACCGACGATTATGCCTTCAGGGGACATCATGTTTAAAAAATGCGCCGAATATTCAACCTCCTATGTGGCGTTGAAAGAAGTACGATTATTGAATAAATCTAATGTTAATTTCACACCAGTACCAACACTTACCAGACTCGCGGGATGCAAATTACGTGACATAACGAAACACTGCCTTACTACGTTTCATTGCAAAACTCGGGTTGTTTGCGTAAATTAAAAAGTTCTGATTCGCAGATATTTTATTTAAAATTATTTTTATTCTTCATACTGTTGTTCCTTTTTAAGCTAATTTTGTTTTTGAGATCGTTTGTTTGGAAATGTATTATAATCACAATCGTCAATTATATTCGTTTGTTTAAAATATATTTATCAATAAACATACATATACAAATTATAAAAATTAAATGCAAAACAAAGTCTTCTACAATGTAAGTACGATAAGTTTACATCTAAATTAGAAAAGAAAAAATATTCTTTTAAGTTGGTTCCATATGTGCTCTTCATTTTGTTTCTGTGATCATTTGGGACTCTAGAATTCAATACGTGGAATCCATTATTTGTCGTGTTGACAAACTCAGCTACATGGGCTTGCCCAGGAACTAAATCGCATTACAGAAACCATAGTGCCTGATAACTCTGCCGCTTTTCTACATTTTGTCTCTCTGGTTCGGAGAGAATAAGATGATTCGGTGCAATAATGAGAAAAACTAAAATAATGTAGAAAAATAAAATAAAATATAAAGAACCTTATTTTCCTAATAATCCTCCTAAATATGTTTGATTCTACTACTGTAAATGCGAAATTTATTTTTTCTGTTATAAGATAGCAGTTGTAAAAAATTATTTCGAAGTGTTTGTGTATTTAAGTCTTTTAATTGTATTGTTTTCAGTTTAAATTTTTTTGTAGAATTAAAGTTTTCTTCTTCGACCTCTTTTACTGAGCGGTGTTGCGGTGGGTGAGAGCTTGCCAGATCTTCCTATCTTTCGAATATAGTTGCAGACATATACAAAATTCACGAGAGCAAAACCGCGGGGACTTAGCTAGTATGTAATAGATTTTAAAATATTACTACTATGAAAGTCACATGGTATCTATACAGCGCATGCTAATTACGCTCGCCAAGTAAAGTGAACACACATCTCTGCCACAAGTCTCAGCGGAAGAAGTAAGAATCGGATATCACAATTATAATATCATGGCCATGCGGTATCACAAATGAAGTCAGCGGTTACAAAAACTCTTTAGTACTGACACATTCATGAGGTATCTTGAACGGGGATGTTGTTTAGTAGAAACGACCAAATAAAAGCTTCATATCGGTAAAACAGTACAAAATCAAATTGGTGTTAAATTCCTCATTTTTGAAGGGTAAGACGAGAGGAATAGAGTACAATAATGAAATTCGTCGATCACTCATTCATCTTATTATTAAAAAATATATTTGGAAAGCCTAAGATTTGTTGGGGGAGGTGGGAGGCTTGAACTTTACTTTTCGACCTCGGGTGACGGGAGTTACTTCAACCCTCATGAAATCGGCGCGTGTGTTCATACAAAGATAAGTTTCATACCCTTCGATAGCTCTGTTGTGGCAAGGGCATTCTCATCACAAAACCACATTTTTACTGTGATCTCTCTGTCTTTGCCTCTAGGAACTCGGCAAACTATGTAGCGCCCATGCAGGTGACCGCTTCTCCGGATCAGACTCTTATAGCTGCTTCCATGTGGCCCTCCCTTGTTGCCATCTGCTACTCCTCGCGACCACCACCGTCAGCGCCACCGCCAGTAGTTTTCCACGAGCTCTGCGCCTGAGAAACCGGGCCGGCCGACCAACGCAGAGAGAGTGTGGGTGAGGGGGAGAGGGGACGGGGGTAGGGCACTGAAAGCTGCTCTCTTCCTACCTTTTGCTCTACTGCCGCATCTCTCTCCATCACCCTCATAGATCATTCATTACTCCTCCATCTCCTTTACTGCCTCCTTGTGAAACTTGTTTTATTCTGTGTTGACTCGCGGGAACGAAATGGTTCATTCTTTTGCTTTGTTGTTGTGGTTTTTTCCCTCCTGATTCTGGCTTTTAGAAACTTACGAAACTCCTTCTTCCTCCTCATATTACTTTTATGCCAGCTTATTACATTTTTTGTTTGATTGCTTTAAAAGTAAATTCACTGATTTGCTACATCGGCATCTCTCTCGTCACTTTTCTGTTTGCTTCCTGACAGAAAGATACAAATGACAGAAAGAATTGACCGCTCTCTTAATTTTCCAGTTACACGGTATTGTGCTACCTTAATGATTAAGCTAGCAGAATACACGTTTTTCAAAAATCAAAGTATGCCATTACTTAGTGCTAATTTGATGCTAATTAAGTGCTCTATTCCCGAATTTTCCGCTCTCTTAGTTTTTGAGTTATTCAGTATACTACATAATTGTAAATCTAGCAGAAAACCAATGGCAGAATACAATTTTAGGCGAATTAAGTGCTATACTCCAAATTTGCCGCTATTAAAGTTATAGAGAAAAATAGTTTTTACTGAAAAAAATTCATAATTGAAAAATCCTGTGGCCAGCAAAAAAAAAACAAAATCTTTCTTCTGCTGATATGTGACTATGCTAAGTCATAGTGCAAGGTCAATGCTAATTAAGTGCCGTATTTTAAAATTTACCGCTTTAATAGTTCTTCAGAAAAAAATCCGAATATTTATACAGAAATGCGTCGTGTCAAAACAGGTAAATTGCTGCAGACAACCCAAAGGGTATTTATGTTGAAATGTAACTATACCAAATAATAGTGCAGCACTGATGTTAATTAAGTACTGTATTTTATATCTGCCACTTTATTCCGCTAAAGAATTTTTATTCAGAAATGAATTCTGACAATACAGGAAAATTTCTGTAGATAACACAAAAATTACTTTTATTTTTTGATACTTTTTTCCATTGCTTTATATCTAAGTGTTTTTTCATTAAATTGTAGTTTCTGGTTCGTCCTTTAGTTTCTGACGACGTATTTTTATTTCAAATCTTTGTTTTGTATATTTTAATAGCAAACGTGAAAAAGTTTTAAACTTAATTGTACAAGAAATATGTAGAAACTTTTTAAACTTTATTGACATAAATTAAAATAATACAATTATGTTATTTTAACTAAGTTTTATGTAAAGTCGTACATGAGTTCTAAATAGTGTATTTTCTGTTGTTGAAGTTAGCAGCATAAAATTTGGTGATTGAGAAAAGAAGGGTGGAATGTTCTGCCAAATTTTACTTAATCTTCTCCCCCAAGAGAAACATACACACTTAACAAATTTTTCTAGTATCGTAAGAAATCCCAATTATTAACAATAATTTATACCCCGGTATAGGAATAATTTGTAACTTGCAATTAGCAAAATATACTTATTTCTTTACGAATTTTTGAGTATTGTTTGAAAAACACTATTTCATATCAGATAAGTAAATAGTATTCATTAATAAGAACGTTACTTTCATTATCTTTTTAAACTGAATGATCGATTGCGGTCGCAATGTGAGAAATCTTTTGTAAGATTCAGTGTTCTTTATAGCAGATGGTGACTAAAAAACTATCTTAAGAAGATACATAACTCTTTACACATGGGTAATATCAATAAATACTTCTAATTTGTTTCTACTAACATAATATGAATACTACATATTCAAGTATATCATTTCAAGAACTTAATATTGCTCAAGGTATGTCACGCGCTAATTTCAAAGCTTATGTTTAAACTATTAACAAAACGAGATTCAAAAGCACTGAAGTCAGGAATAGATAATGATCAAATTAACGTACTGTATTTAAATAAACAAACAAATAATTAAGTAATTTAACAACCATTTCTCTACTCTTTAACGAGTGACCGAAATCTTGATATGTAACATAAAACATATGAATTTTTGAAAAAATTAGACATTACGAAGTATTATTTGCCCTTTCTCGGATATGTCCCGGCAGTAACTCGCAGAGCAGTCTATAATTAATATAGAGAAATCCGTGTACATTTGCTTCTCGTGTACAAAACCCGTGAGTTCAATGGGATTAGCGACTTGCTGTCAAGAATAGTGTGATACTCCTTAAATTCATTAAAAATTTACTGTACACAATTCCATCATGATCAATTTTACAAATAAATTACATTTTACTGATGCGCACCTAGATGCAACACGTCAAAGTGGTATCCGGTGGTTCACATCAAGAGGCATATCTTTAATTTGTGGACTGGAGATTATCGTCACAACCTGCTATATTATATAAATATAAAATTAATTATAGATTTTGTCATTGTTTCTTGATTTCTTTTAGAGCAAGCAGCAACATTTACATTTTATTTCAATCACATTCATTTGTAATTCAAATGAGATTAGTCTTCAGTTCTCTTCATAACAATATGTACCTTGTTCATCCATATAAATTGAAAATTTCTTTCTTTACATGTAATCTTTACTTTCCAAAATAATTTTTCGATTTAAGGAAATAAATTCACAAAAAAGATATTTGATTTTCAACTTTAATTCTTTGATTTTAGAATTTTCCAGAATTTTGTTTAGTGGTTAAACTTAACAAATTTTTAATATTTGTTTTTATTGGCTTTTAGGCTGTTCGAATTTATTCATTCCGCACCTGTATTGTCAATAGTTGTACAAATACCTTCTATGTAACGTCAACAGCTAGGTGAAAATTGCGACGGACCGGGACTCGTACTCGGGACCTACTGCTCTGGCCGCAGATGTGCTATTCACTGCACCACCCACCTCGACTCCTAAGTCCGTACGCAACTACCACCTGGCCTGATCCGGTGAACCTGGGTCCATCCCCCTTCAGAGGATAAGTGACCACAGACGTCTCCAATGCTGGTATCTCTTAAGCCCGGTTTTCGCGTACCTAGGCGTCGGATGCATATTTTAACTCTCAACTTCCGAGTGCCTACTCGTGGAGGAGTGTTTGCAACGCAACTACCTCCTGGACTTGCGTACGGACTTCATTCGTGCGTGCGTGTCATTTAACGACTCACAATCCAATTAATCACTCGTCCGTCGCAATCCAATTAATCACTTGTCGCGTCAAATAATGCGTCAGTTGACACTGTTCTATAAGCACCACATAATCTCAAAAGACAAATGCGTTGTATTCTCGCTAATGTTTTACAAAGATAGTTAGTATGTAATACACGATGCCAAATCTCACACCCATATGTGTACATCGGTATCATAACATCTTTATATTACTGTATAAGCCCTTTCCTATCGACATTGAATTTCTTGAGTCCTACTCGTAAGGATGGAAAGTAAACCTTCTTTATCATGTCCAGTAAATAATCCATGTGTCGTTCAAACTTCTTTCCTTTATTCAACTTAATTCCCAGAAAGATATGACCTTTCACGACTCCAATTTTCCTTCCTCGTAACTTCAAAGTAGGTTCTCTCATTTCAATATTTATCTTTCCAAAACCCACGGCGTAAGTTTTGTCTGCCGCTATTTCCAAGTCATTATTTTTGCACCAATTGTCACATATTTGTAACACAGTATTCCCTTTTTACTCAATTTCCCTTCGTGATCTTCCTTCCAGGAAGATAACGATATTGTCAGCATATGCTAATATTTTGTAGTCGTTTCCCCGTACTGTTCCTAGGAGATCGTTAATCGTTAAATTCCAAAATAGTGGACATCCATGAGTCCCTTGCGGGCATCCTTTGTCCATGTCCCATAAGATTTTCTCGCCTCCTATTTCTATAAACGACGTTCGGTCTTCAAAATAGCTTGCAAATATGTTAAAAGAATAGCCATTGAAGTTTATCATTTTAGCTTTTCAAGCACTCTTTCCCACTTTGCATTATTAAACGCTCCCGTAATGTCAAAGAAAATTGTCATTCCTAACTTCCCTTGTCGATCACCTATCCATGATACAAGTGTTCGTAAAGCATCATCAGTGGAACGTCCTCTGCGAAATCCATATTGGTGCTCATCTAAAACATTATTTGTCTCCACCCACTGTATCATTATTTTCTCAAATAATTTTCCAAAACATGGTAACAGACTTATTGGACGATACGATTTCGGGTCATCAATATCCCTATTCTTTCCTTTGTGGAACACCTTGATTTTTTCAATTTTCCAAGCCCGAGGAAATATACCTCGTTTTAAACATGCATTATATATCTTTTAATTCATTTCTTATGATGGGATAACTTGATTGTATTAGTTCATTGGTGATTCCATCGAAACCTAGACTTTTCCCTTTTCTTGGAGCTTGGACCATCGCATCCAGTTCGCCTCCTTTTGTTTCTTCAGCTCTATTTTGCTCCACATTCACCCTCGCCCAAGTTTCCTTCTTCCCATCCCTTGGTAAAATTGCTTCCAAAAGTTTTTGAGCCGTATTCCGCCAACTTTTAGTGTTCTGCTGTGCATGAGTCAACGTACTCCATATATGCTTCTTCATTTTATCCCGCGAAATTAGGTACGGTACACCCCAGATATTATTGCGTACACTCTTCAGTACATATTCCTCCCGTGTTTCGTATTTACATTCCTTAATCCTTTTCCTATGTGCACGAAGTGCTTTCTTGTATTCCTCTTGTTCCGTAGTTGTCTCCCTCCCCTGTCTTTTCGCACGCTGATATCTTCTTCTGGCTTTTACTCTTTTTCTTCAACATATCTAATTCTTGCTTCCACCACATGTTTCCCGATTCTTATGTGTCCTCATTTTGGATGAACAATCAGCTGCTACTCTTAAAACTGTTAATTGAATATTGTCTATTAATTGATATTCAGAATTAATCTTCTGTGAGGATTTGAAATACTCCAGCAGTATTTCACTGGTAACACTCCTGTAAGCAAGCGATGTCTATATTGTGCTCCTCCATGAAGCCCATCTTTTCTCTTCATGCTGTTATTGATCGGTGTACGTTCTGCTGCCGTATCTTTATTACCTAGTCTGTCTGTTTTTCTAAAATTCTCTTAGGCGTTATGTAATCTGGGCAGTTTCTATCTGTTGTCTCATGGTCATGTGGTAATCCTTTTCTTTTGCAATTCGTGAAAACTGCTGATCTAGTTCTATTTATACAGGCTACACACTTGTGGTCAGTCTCTGAACAATGACCGCATTTGTTTTTTTCTCTACATACTTCCGACAAATGGCCGAAACGTTGGCATCGAAAACAATGTAATGGTATATTGCACTCACTTATCCAGTAGCTTTCCATTTTAAATATTTTCAATTAAAAGAAATGAAGTAATATAAGAAAAAAACTCTCAAGGGTCTATCCACCGTCTAATAACACAATAACCAAAACAGCCACTGAATTGTTCTCAAGTGTTGTATAATTCCAAAATTTATCATTACTACACATAACAATAAATTTATTGTCAAAAAACAGTACAGACTGCGTATGACCACGTGGAGGACAATAAACTAATTTACTCTCCGGAAGCAAGCAAGGGACCATCCCATCAATTCCGATCAAGGGCCCTAAGGCAGAGGCGGATTCAAAAATTTCAGCAAAAGTTCCTAGATAAGATAAAAAGTTAGCTGCGAGTTATAATACATATATAATAACATTCACTAGAAAAAGTGATACACAATAACATTCATTTAAAAAAGTATACTCGTAAATAAATAATCATCAAAATATGTTATTCGCCCATGAACAGAAACAAGTCTTTCCAAAAACCGTATTAATTCAACTAGCGTTACACACACAACATACCTTAGGAAACACAACAATTCAAAAATATTTACTCTTAATAAGTAACCATTACATAGACACACAAACCAGTTGTAAACACAACATACCTAGAAGAAAAATTACTGTTTTATTAGACTACTTTCTTTTTGTTTACTAACCTTAATTTCTTAAGACGCGACTATTAAAAGTTCAGAACACAAACAGTTTTAAACCTACAGATTGACCTAGGTTTTTAACTCAACCCATTACATACACTCACTTCTCAAAATACAAAACATATTATTTCCAGGTTTCTTTTGACATTCCACGATTCTTTTGACAACCCAAGATACTCCTTAGAACTATACTTTGTCGTACGAAATATTAAGGTCATTAAACAAGCGTAACTTGGCATAAATTGTGTTATGAACTATCGCCACAACCTAATATTATACATTCGTGACAGACCAAGTCCGTATGCTGGGCTTGCAACTAGCAACAGTAGCGCCTCTATCCGCTGGCGAGTATAAAAATAGCGCTACAGGAATCCCACTCCCACCTTAGATACTAAGGTGACCATGGGTATCCTAAAACGCGATATGGGGAGGTTGTATATATTTGATAGTCCGTAGTATGATCAAGTAGGTTGTGATTCACCAAAACGTAATGATGCTTGCTCACAACTTGAAAGCACCACTGTCGTCGAGCTGCAATTTTTGGATTCTCTACGTACAATTATGGACCATACTTTTCATTAACACTAAGTTTCATTGACATTACTTTTCATTTTCATTAAGTTTGGTGATATAAGTATTACGAAATTTGTATATAGCACGTTCAATTTTCATTTTGTGGCTATCATCATTCATTATATTTATTTTTCGTAATACAATTTGTGGAAGTCGTGTGATGTAAAAAAGTCCTAAATGGTGATAATTATACTTAGGAAATTAGGTGAACACTTAAGAACGTATCGTAATAAACAAAAATATTTCTTTACGTCAATGTGAAAAAATTGCCTATGCTTCGTGGACTACGAATATATATGATCCTGATTAAAAACTCGTTATGTTTCGTAAGAATCGCAAAAATTAGTTTCAATATATACGGAAATTATTATTTTGAATAACGCTGTGTAGACAAATTTTAATACAAATATTCACCCCTTCCTGCCAGTAGTAAACCATCGATCTCCTGATAAACAGATTCACATTACCCGTACACCACGGAACACGTTGAGAATAACGAACTGTATAAGGTAAAATAGTCCTTTTAAACACTATGGCAATTAACATATACTTCATCATTTGTTTTTATTTTGTGTTATATGCGCGTATAATGTGTAAGTAAATGTATTAATCCATAAATGTGTTCGATGGATATCACCAATACAAATACTAATACTAAAGTACCGGTAGGAGCAAAAACTTTATTATAAATACGCGCCAACTTCGCCATCTTTGCCTTGTAGAGGAAACTTTGTCGGAGCTGCTGTCTGGTAACAAAAAACAAAGACTAATTCTAACGTTTTAAAATCTTGCACAAAATTAGAGAAAAGTTATAGCGATTTAGCGGAAGAAAAAGTTTAATAAAAATAGAATAACAATAAAAATGAAGTGAAACGAATATTATCGGATGTGTCGATGAAGACTTAGTTGTAAAGTTTGATTGCAAATGGTAGCGTATTTGTTGAAGTAAGTCAAATTTAAGCTTCAAAACCAAGTCTCTTACTGTATATATACTCAGCCGTCGCGTTGCTGTGGAGTAAGAAAATAGTGGCGAGACCCGATAGGGTCTCTTGACGAAATGTGTGAAATAAAATGTTACAGCTGAAAAAAAATTCTCAGGTAAAATATCCCATGTACGAAAAACGTATTTTCCACGTAATATTGTACTTAAGTTAACATCCATTGACATCATTTAAGGGAAAATTGTAAGAAAATATTATTGAATGATGATTTTTTTTATTACACATACGTAGATTGAATCAGTTTCATTCTGAGATAGTTATATAAAATAACAATATATTACCAACACTGCTGAACTCTAATGTGAGAATATATTGTTTTTCCAAGAACAATATTTTGTTTTTAAGTTCTATTATTATGTATTTGGTATAGTTACATTCCAACATAAGTATTTTAATGGTTGTCTGCTGAATTTACCTGATTAGACACTACAAATTTAAGCGATTTGACCCGCAGGAAATTGGAAATTCTTGATTTGATTACCTCCTTAGGGATTGTTTTCCAAAATTTTCCTAATAGTACTTTTCAAGCTACAGGATCTACTTGAAGTCGTTTCCGCATAATTTCCTTACTCCAAGAACGAATCTCGAGTCAGAATTACATTTGAACATGAACTTAAACACTTTTTGAACAGTTTTGTCCAATTTTTCTTAAATCTGATTTTATAACCCACTATCCTGGAAAGAACGATACTTGGTCACGAGGGACATCGGAAAATATCAATATCAAAGCGTGCATGAGTGAGCAAAAACCTTCTAAACCTTTATTGACTTGGCTATTAGGGTTGTTTGCGGTAATTTTCCTTTATTTGAACATTTGTATTAAAATATGGATTTTGCTCTTAAGAATCATAAGAGTGGCAAATTGGCGAATACAGCACATAGATAGCAGTACTCTTGCACTATAACTTGGCATAGTTACATTTCAACAAAATGTTATTCCTAATAGAGAAATAGATACTCGATGTATATTGTAATACTGAAAGTAAATACTGCTTTTTTGACAATAAAGTTTATCTGTATTTGGATGTGGAAGATGACTTCGATAATGCTGATTGGGAAATTATTTTATCAACATTAAAAGAAATGAGAGTTACATGCTACCTCCATGACAAGGTATGTTCATATTTACAACATACGCATGAACATGTCGAGGAGAGAAACATAACACAAGAAATTAATGAAGGATGTCCCTAAGGTTCCAGCACTGATCCTATATTATGGAATGTAGTTAATAATTTGTTAACTTTTTGATGAGTGAAGGGTTAGATGTAGTGGCATATGCTGACGATTTGACAATTGTAGTAAAAGGAGACAGCTGACATGTTCCTTTTTTCTATTCTTATTTTTGTTAGCTTCAGTCATTACTTAAGGGCACGTTTTGGAGGGCTGTGCCTGTTACGGTTGACTCTGTTTATCCTTTTATTGATTTATTATTTTACTTTTAAATAATATAACTTACTCAACTCGCTAAGTATGTCATAGTTATGATTATTATAATTACTCAGCTCTATAAGAATATCAGTCACGATTATAAGTAATTAGGGTTTGGTGGCAAGCTGCGAGTTAGAATATGTCATTGTTATAAATAAAAATATAACACACAGAACGAGTCTACGAATCGACCCCGAACAAAGGACTCCCTGGAAACTATCCCACAGGATGTGAGCTGTACAGCTTACACCTATTTATAACAGCCAATGGGATTTGAACAACTATTCGTTCCCTTTATAAAGTAAACTGAATTGGTTCATAACAATCCAGGCGCCATATTATGCGCACAGAGAAATTGTGATAAGAAAAACGACGGCCCAGCGGCGCCAGCGAAGCATAGGGTTAAGGCAGAGCAAGCTTGGCTTCTCTCCGGGTCGGATGTTATGAACTTTCTTTTTGTATTTTACTTCATGTTACATTCATGTGTTTGTTACACTCTTCAAGAGTAACCAACAGTCATTGTAATAAGCATTTATTAATATTAATATTGTTGTTCATTTTAATTATTCCATAACGCTTTAGTTAGAGGGGAAAGCATTTCACGCTTAAAGTCGTGTATAAGCCTTTTTTGATATACTTGACCCTATTCTATTTTAACATTAAATCATATTTACTTTGTCAAGCTGTTTAATTCATTCTTGATTCCTTTTACCAAGTAGGGCACTGATTCAAGGTTAGACTTACCCGGATGATTTCTGGTCTATCTCACTTAATTATTGACGAGTTACGCATCAATTGCCAAGCAAGTAGCCTATTGACTACATCATTTATAAAATAAATCATAAGATTGAGTTCTTAATTAGAACTGAAGGGGTTAATGGTTTTCATTTCCTACGTTGAGGGTAGCGGGAACGTAACAATTGGTGGAGGCTAGGCCGAGTATTGAGCTATCGATTGATCTTTAGCACAGAAATGAAGAATGTCAGGTGAGCTACCTGGTAATGATAACAGTCCCCAATCAGAAACCAGGGCAATGTGGAAAATTATGTTCAAAGTATAAGGGGCCGTTCCAAGTGTTAGACAAGACATCGCAAGTTAATTATCGTATAAATGGTCGTCGGCCCGATGAGGTCGACCAAATAGTTCACATTCGTAGGATGACGCACTAAACACCCCCGTGGAATCCCGAAGAGGGTGGAAGGGAAAAGGATTAAATCAATGAGAATAGGTGGACATCATTCTGAAGGGATCTGCATGTATGCATATGACGAAAGAAAGTAGGTGAATTAAATTTTTCATAACCATTGTGGTACGAAACATGTATATCGTACTTATGTCGCGGGACGTAAATGATCATTTTCTCATATGTAGAGTGACGAGCGTGAATACGCTGATATTGAATTCATATTAAAAAAAAAACATTTTCTACCTTCCATTTATGTAGGTAGATAAATGGTTTTTATGATTAAAGACATTTTATTGACAAATGAATACGTGAATAATTTATTGTCGAAAAAGCAGTAATAGTGGATGCTAATAGTTGATCAAAACTTTGTCAAAAGAAGTGAATGTCTCCAACCGGTTGTTATAATATTTTTATAACATTATAAATTATATAACATAAATAATTATAACATTTTAAACCTGATTTACAATGTTCTATCAAAATCTCGTTGCGTCGCATCAGATAACCTAATTTAAATACTAAAATGAACTGTAAAACCTTACACAATCGTAAATAATTTTGTAATCATTGCATTATTTCATTATGATATTTTCTCTCTTTACATACAAAATAACGGGCCGAATTAAAGTATAGTAATATCCTTAACTCATTTTAAAAAGAAAAGCACATTAGAATCATCAATTTGAAGCCTGCAATGCGTTTGTTTTCTTTACAAATTTGTATTACTTGTTATTATGATGTCAATTCAATAAATTAATTTTATTTTCAATTTTGCAAATTTGTATTGCCAGTTTTTCATTTTGTGTAGAAATATGTGCAATAATAAAACAAAAATAAATTTAAATGTTTTTAGAACTGTGTTTTTAATCACTATGCGAACAATATTATGTATATAATGGTTAGATCTTCAATAATGATTCGGACATTAACACACGTTACTTCATTTCACGTTTTATAATTACTAATTATTTAAACTTTAGAGTTTAAGATTGTAATATGTAGATACACTCGGCAAGAGATGTCAAAACAATAAATAAATATGACGTAATACGAGATGTAAGAGATAATGTATATGTAAGAGAAATAATCTAAATTTCCACATTACAATTTGCCTCCGGATAAATAACACAAAAATATATATTTTCACCAACGCGTTATCGCACAGATCTGATTATAAATAAATTCACTAAATATCAAATGTTCGAGAATTAATGCTTCGATATCCAGTCAATTTAATGAATTTTTTAGAAGACGCTTTTTAATCTTTGTAGCGACAAGCTGTTACGTTGGTAATTTGGTTATGCTGTGCTGTGACATGGAGCTCGGCGGAACTTCAACAACTAGTAATTGACGTTACAAGCATCACAGATTATTATCATTTAAAAATAACGGAATTTTTAATACATCCTAAGGAGATATTAGTGTACATTAAAGTACCTGTTCTTACAAAATAACGGGTTAAGCAAGTATTTCATTGCAACACGACTACATTGGTATATACTCGTACAAGCATCGTACCCAAAGTAGTGATTTCACTTCACAGAAAAGGTGACACAGTTAAAGTAGATTTTATTAGTTTTTTTAATTCCTATATTGTATCCTTGAGACAGACCTGAACATCCGTACTAAAAGTATATTCCTGGTACCGCTGAATATAAGTGCCCCTTGGGGATTGATGTGTTCTCCTTGTAGTCTAAATTAGGTATCGCTTACGAAAAATTTATCATCGCAAAATGTTCATTAATTCAATTTTTTTCAGCAATAATTTCTTAATAATAATAATAATAAATTTATTGTCAAAAAAACAGTACAAACTGCGTATGACCACGTGGAGGACAAGAAACTAATTTACTCTCCGGAAGCAAGCAAGGGACTATCCCATCAATTCCGATCAAGGGACCTAAGGCAGAGGCGGATTCAAACATTTAAGCAAAAATTCCTAGATAAGATGAAAAGTTAGCTACGAGTTATAATACTAATAAAATGTCAATATGTTTGTAATTTAACGCAAAAAATTTACATGTACAAATTTTTATCGAACTATCGACTATTCTGAGTATAGAATTGAAATAATACTAAATTCATGATGTATTGTTACAATAAACACGCCCCTAAAGAACCTGTATAAGAAATCCGCCTCTACCCGAAGGAAAAACGGAGAAAAACCCGGGTCAGGATGGGGCTACAGAATTAATGTACACAACCGTGCCAAAGTTGAGTACACATAAAACTAAATTAATATGAGTCATAAGACAACACAATCATGCAAGAAAATAGTTTTTTTTTAAATTGATATAAGTTATTTAAAAAGTACTACAGCAATGGCGTGATAAAGTACAAAACGGGTTTAACTTTTATTAAAATCAATAAATTCTTTTAGATTGTGGAAGCACTGGTGCAGGAGGTAGTTTTTAACCGCGGATTTGAAGAGATTCAATTTCATAATCTCTTTTATATTCATGGGAAGGAAATTATATAGAACGATTCCCGAATGATACGGTCCTTTTTGGCAAAGAGTGGTTGACACTCTAAGGCGATTCAACTATTTATACTTCCAACTATTTGTATACATTTTGAAAATCTGAAACTAATCAGTACTACAATTTCTCTGTTATTAACTACAACATACTCCTCCTCTCTATTTTCAATATATTTTTGTATTTATTATTATTTTTATTAAGATCATTTTTACCTATAGGTAAAAATAGTACAGATTTTTACCTATTTGGGAGAGGAGGGTCCAGATTGCTGTATCCGAGTATTAGAACTGCGGTTGTTAGCCGCAGAGGGTGAACTTTTCAAAAGTCACAGTTATATGAAATGAGAGAGAAAAATGAAAAGCTACAAAAATTGCCCCACCTGGGTATCGAACCCATGTTTTGGTGACGAGCAATCACGCTGACAATAAGGCCAATTGTACGAAAATTTCACCGAAGGACATGTCTGTGACTAAAAAGACAATTTTTTTTTCATGAACTTAAAACATTGTATCAAACACCAACTCCGTTACATTTACGCAGAGTATATTGTTACTTGAGTATTGAATCTTAAACACTATGTCACGCAGTTAGACATCGTCAGAACATAGATAATGTTATCACATCTAACAAAATACGCTCCGTAAATGAGGCTTTCTAATAATTATTGTTGTTTCGAAAAACCAACAAGACACGATTGAAACGATCATGCAGATAAGGTATTAAAAGAATTAGAAGCAGACAATCATCTGTTGCGTACAGTTTTGTCTTGGCGTCTTCGCAGTATGATCAAAATCGAGGTTACCGCTTAAAAGATATAGTATTATGTTTTGTTTAGTTCCCCACGGTACTGTGGCGAGGGGCGACGGGTGTCACGAAAAGTTGAAAAGACTAAGTTCCCATTTTCTCTGATAGAGCGCGCTTTTGTGTTGTCACTCGAGTCACACGCCCTGATTACAGAAACAAATGAAAGAGAAGTAACAACTGACGTCTGGACTGGTGTGAAGTAAAATAATTATTGTATCTTTATAATTTTTCATTTTTCATTTTTCCATGCTGAAACAACGAATATCTATTACATTATTGAATAGTGTGAATTTCACTTAGCAATTCAATGCATTATTGATCTAACCAATAAAAAGACCATCTTCACAATGAAACAGTGTTTTTATAGAATCCAATCATATATTTTACCTCAACAATAAGCTGTATTATTTATTGATTCTTCTTTAATGTTGCTGGTTAATTGTCAGCTGAACCTGGTTGGCTGTGGACCTAAGGCTCTGCTGTGACTATGTTGGAGTTTTATGTTTGTGTACAATAATGTTTGATTTTATTCATACAATGGTGGTAATCCACAAAAATTGTCGAAATTTTTCGGTCTCTGTTTGCTTAATCGTTTAAAAAAGTGGGCCCGTCAAGTTTAAGAGATGCAGGTTTGTGTCCTGCTTACAAATTCATCCAAATTTTCAGTAAAAAGTTACGCTTTTAGAAAGTAATTATGTTGGCAAATGTTGGAAGCATAGAAACAGGCGAACAACCAACACGTGGAATAATATTGCGGATCGGTGAGCATTCATTACTATTTTATTCTTAACTTTACTATTTTAATTTTATACAATTAGGGAGGTTCAAATTTAGTTAAACAAGTAAATTATTTGCCCTTTTCACCAGACCGAAACTTATCACGTATCTTCTCCATGTGTACAGTACACGGAAGAAATATATACATAAGTAATTAGTTACATTGAACGAGTAACAATTTTTTCCTTTCTTTACCGCCCCACTGTTTTAAGAAGTAAGTAAGAACTCTATTTACTCAATTTAAAGAAGCGTTTTACTTAATGAAGTTGAGTGGGATAATAAGATAAGAAAGGGATAATGAGGAAATCTTTTATATAGTTATAAAAATGCAACTATATTAATGATATTAACAGCATATTAATCTTAACAGCATATTCATATAACAAAATATTTATAACAGCATATTCAGTTTCAGAACTGAAACCATGTGTATACATTTATATACGTTGGTCAAAGAAATGCTTTCGGTTTTATGAAAAGCAGACCGATATGTTAATTGTATGATTCTATTGTGTTAATTTATAGTTATTCAAAACACAGGGCATAAACGGAAAACAAATTTCTGGAAGACAGCGGTGTAAATATCACATAAGTTTCAATTAAAACATTAGTAAATAAAACTTAATAAATGATTTAATAAGTGAAAACAGGATGTACGATAATAGCCTCCAAAATACGATAAATTAGGAAGACTCGTACGATAATTCTCGTTCGAAGACTGGTAACACTGTTCAGATATGATTTGTACAATTTGAATGCGAACGCCACGTTGGATTTAATTTCCATCTTTCCATTTGAAAACCAATCCCTGATGTACGAAGAGTGTATACGACATACATCAGAATGCGTCTAGAAAGAGTGTGGTAGATCTACCCCCACCACCAAGATCCACAATGTTTCCGTCAAAGTGGCGCGTGATTCAATTCACAAATGTAAGTATAAAATGTTTGTTTCACGTGATGCACCACGAGGTAGAGCGCCAGTCAAATACTTGCCTGGTCCTACAGAGGCACATGACGGGGGCAGCGGCGGCTGCCGCGACTTCTTGTAAAATCTAAACTGTTAGTGTAAATTTTACGATTTAAAGACAGTTTTCATCTTTCTTAAATGCACAAAACACAGAATGCATTTAATAGGATTAGGATTTATTTTTTTCTACTTGAAGTACTCTCTGAAGTTGAAGTATTTTAACACGTCTATTTAAAAAAATATTTTTCTAATATTTTGGTTAGCGCTTGTAGATAGACATATGCTGTCGCGGACTTTTTTGTAGAAATCTTTGAGGCGAACAATATTGCCGTTCATTGTTGCCACCTATCTCTAACCGTTTAGGCAGAGTATGCAACAATCTCTCCGAAGATTGGTTTTCCCCCGGACTTGTCTATTCTCGTTATTGCCTATTACTTGTGATATCTAAGATAACAAAATACATACGCAAACCTTGTCAGAAAACAAATCTATGAATTAAAAAGAATCACAAAAATCGGATTAGTGGTTTTCGAGTTTTAGGAGGTGTAATAGGTTTGCTGGCCGACAGACATTAAAGTGACATGGATTGAATGAATTTAATTGCAATGTATCTTGGAATTTTAAATTCGCTCCTCATTGACGGAAAAATCAAAAAACGTAACACAGCCAATTAAAAACGTAACGCGCATCGGCCACACTCTCTCGAGACGACGTCTGACATATATAGTGTCCTAGCGCATTCTCTTGAGTAAACCGTCAAGTTCCGACTTATGTGGACACTTCTTCCAATGCTAAAGGTACATGACATACACCACCTCCGTATTCACCATAGTATGTGGTCAGCATGAAATGGAAAATTAAATTTTATTCACTTTCCAGGTTTACGATAAAATTTGCTTGTAGTAGATGCACGTCCTCTAATATATTTTTTTAATCTAATAAATAGGATACGTCATATGAAGGTAAAAGTACTCTTTGAAATATTTATCAAAAACGGCTCCAACGATTGTGCCGTGATGTATAGTGCAGTTAGTATGCATTACATCCGCGTTAGTGGTATTTCGCTTGAAAGTTTGGTATAGACGCAGTGAAATAATTTCTGTACGCTGTACTAATACATTTGTTTACGGTTTCAAGAAGCTTGAATATTAAACAAATAATTAAAAACATACGAACTTTTATGGACGAATAATATATTTCTGAAGAGCTCACAACGTTTCGGCTTGGATTTAAGCCGTCGTCAGGTGATCAAATAACAAATTTCATAACCACAGGACAAATGAATATGATATAAACACAAAATATGTTTTTAAAAAAGCAGAAACTACACAATCATGTTATAATATTGAATTGTATAAACCAGATAGCTTTTCAGTGCCTGTGCGTTTATTTAAAGATTGAATATCATTTAGCGGTGTAAAAAGATGAAGCAGAGGTAGACTACGAAAATGTTCCAATTTCTACCTACAACGAAGTTACATTTGCTAAACACTTTTACGATATTTATATGACTGAAAAATCACTAAATGTCTTAAAATAATATTCTGAATATTTATTTTACTTACAAATTTCAAATAAAAACCGGACTAAAACGTTCGGTATAATTTATTACTTTATTATTTATGGTTTATATAAAATGTGCTGTTTTCTTGTAAACTATTCGATCCCACTCACACGGGGTACACCATATACACACGCGCGCGCAAACAAATACACCATATATATATATATATATATATATATATATATATATATATATANTGAACGAGTGACCGGGCGAGGGCGTGAGAGCTACGCACCCCCAGTTACCGACGAAGGAAGTTAGCCACATCTAGCAAGAATGCAGCATCCGATCCAAGACAAGCTGGGTCTTGTTCGCGAAAGGTTCGCACAATAGAAATCGCAGGCAAAACAAGAGTGTGGGTGGGCGAGCCACCCACGTCATAAAAGTTAAGTACGTCAAAGAAACACGCCGGCGAGCCGCACAAGTTGCAACTTGTCTTGAGAAAAACGTTGAAAAAAAAAGCGGTTGCCGGTATTTTGAAATAAACCCGAGGATTGGCGGGTTGAAAAATGCGCAATACTCGAAATCCCCAGTCGGAACTTAGGCATAAGTGGGGGGGACGGGACAGGAAGTCATTGGAGTTTTCGATCACGTATAAATTGAATATTTTAGGATGTTGGAGGTGGCAGAGGAGTCGTAGGAAGGGATGAGGGCATTTAAGTGATGGCAAAGGGTTATTTCAGCCCATTCTGACGATTACCAGTATTATGATCATTTTTCGCAGAGCCTCGTGTTATTTTGGAGATCATTTTTCAGCTCATTCTCTTGTTATTTTTGAGATCAATCTGAGCAGTTTTCAACCAAGTTTCGTCATGATCAATCTGAGCAATTTTCAGATCAGTTCTTTCGACCATTTTAAGCGATTTTCGCCAGACCATTTAGAGAAATTTTTCTGAGCATTATTCTCGGCATTTTAGCCCACTCAGATTTTTTGTGAGAAATATTTTCTCATAATTTTTTCAAAAACAATAGTGCGGCATCACAAATCATTGAGTTTGTCGGGAGCGCCGAGCCAGATCGCTCGTGAGGCGAAATGGTGTAAAATCGAATGAACTTTCGGAGTTGGCGATCATCAAGACGCCTGGGGGTCGAGCTGCGTGACGCCTGAGGACGCCGGAGGTCACCACGGGTCTAGCTGGCACGGGGTTCGCGCGACTGGAAGGTCAACGCACCCTCCATCTACCACCGTAGAGTTGATCACTCATCGAGGCAGGTATTTTCTTACGACGGTTGTGAATTGTCCAACCTACGTCGTAATGTGCATAGGCGAGAATAGGAAAGCGGAAGTAGTAAACGCTGGAGGCCTAGAATTGAGGACTGGAACTCTGTCAGAAAGAGGCCAATTACCGCTAGAGATTTCCGCCTAATGATTGTAAATAAATGTAAATTCAGTGCTTCGTTAATGAAAAGTTTTTTCATAGAAACATGTTGATTTGTCTAAAACTTGTGTAGTGTTGAGGCCGAAGTCGGCAGAAAATGCAAAAAAATTAAATGAATTTAATTTGCAAAAATAGCGATTTCCTGTAGTGGAACCCCAGCATGGTCTTTCTCTTTAGTAAACAAATACGAGCCCTAAGAAATTGTGGAAGAATTGAAATTTAATTGTTAATAATTATTTAAATAAATTAAAGCACCTCAACTAGCTCTTTCTCAGGGTGCCACTAGTTCGTATTGTTTATCTACGGGAAAACCATACTGTTGTTCCACATACAGGAAGACGCTCCAAGACAAATTAACCCATTAACTTTAATGAACATAAATCACATACAATAAAAAGACCCTCATGCTATCCCCCAAAACAAAACACACATAACTTCTTGCCAACGTAAACATGAAACGCATTGATATTACCGCCGAATTCGGCTTCTCTACAACAATTATGAATTTTAAACAAATTTGACTTCTTGAACAAACATTAAAATAATTTCTCTTTCAACAAATAAAATAAACACTGAATGTACAATAACTCTCGTTTCTTGAAAATGCTATTACATTTATGGTGAATTTAAAAGATATAATTAGGCGGTGTTTCTTGATAATTGGCCCCTCTTCACGAGTCATAAATTCAAAAGTTCTGGGCCCCTCCTAACAATAAGATCCGCACTCGTCTTCTCGCAATAGCGCATGACGATATGTGTTGGATGCAACCAACAATCGTGAAAATACCTCATCCAGATGACCAATCAAGCACTGCAGTGGTGAGTGGAGGGTGCGTTGACCCCACGGGAAGCCGGCCTGGATCTGTTCTCAGAGCGACTCGTGGTTGGTGACGGCTCTTGCGAAAGCTCGACCGGTGATGACTTCCTCCCTCAAGCTACGCGGCCTGGGTGCCCTCAGGTGTAGCGCGGACCCGAACCATCATTGTCTAGCTTCAATTGCTGACCCCGGTTTCTCGGAAGAGCCCACCGAGTGAACATGTTCTCCGTACGAATTACTTCACGTCTCGGATTTAGAATCTGCCACCGAAAATGCTAACCAAAAACTAAAGACTTAGCTCCGGAAAATAGCAAACTCAGAAATCTCATCTGATATTATAAATTCATCAGATACCTTTGAAAATCAAACTGAGCAGTGGCTCTGCTCACGAAAACTCTACAAGTAATGTTCGGTGCTCACGAAACATCAACAAGTCTCGTTTGAGAAAAAATCTCTAGTGCCTCGAAACATCTCGAATTAGTGAGCTGCGCGAAAAATCTCTCAACTCTTCACTTCGCGCGAAAAAAAATCTCGTGTGTCTCCTCGAATTTTCATTTGCCATTCCTTAAATGGACTTCATCCCTTCCTACACCTCTTTTTGCACTTCCCAGGTCTTCCAATTTTGAATTTCACGTGACGAAAAGCTTCCAATACCACAACTGTTCCCCCTCCCATGCCTAAATTCTGATTGGGAATTTTGAGTATTTTTGAACTATCTCTAATCGCTATTTTGCAACGTTTTTTCTTAACAAGTCGCCACTTGCTCCTTCCCCCCTGCGTGTCCTCGGTTATACGGCCAAGGTGGTTCGTTTTCGCACTCCCTCGCTTGCCTGCAATTTCTAAACAGTAATAAATTTTCTCTTTAACAAAGATCTCATCGTGGGCACTGCGCCCCCGCCAGATGTGAACGTTCGCTTTGTCGCATTTCTCAACGGTGGACTTTTAAATTTTTAGAGACTAGGGAGCCTTTCCTCCCCCGCTCCATCGCTCGTTCTCCGAATTTAAAAAGC
>NNCF01126472.1:85510-106711 GCA_002313205.1 Laupala kohalensis
AATTTCTGGTTGATTAAACGAAATAAACGTACTGAAGAAATGGTTGAGCGCTTAAATTGCTTTAATATTACTTTTGACACGGTATTAAATCGCATGGCTCATTATTACGGAAAACGCTGTTCACAAATACATTTAATGTACCACAAAAATTGAGGACAAAATTACTTTTTTGGTGAGCTATGTAAGGAGTTTTTGAATTTGCCCCGCACTTTAACTTGTTATTGTAATTTCACTTATATATTCAATTTAGGCAAAATTTAATAACTTTAATTTATATAAGACCATTTTTCTGTAAAATCGTCATTTGTAAGTTCTTTTTACGAAAAATCAAAAAAGGTAGAAATTTTTGAAACATCTGTAAGTAGCTAAAGTACTCGGTGTACGTACGTATGAACAAGTGACAAAATATATATTTTATATACAATGAATGATAGGGCAGTAGGTGACTTATAACTTTAAATGGATACAACTAAGAGGTGTAAGTGGTCTGCTACATCAAATGAAACGTAAGTATTATAAACATATAATTATGATAGATACCAAGGGAATGGGGAAGAAATGGACGTAGAGGAAAAACTTAACAGACGTTATGAAGAATATGACTTTTAATGCGATAGCAAAAAGGAAGACAAAGGACAATAAATTGATATAGACTTAGGAGACGACACAAAAACCGCAAGGGAAGAAAATGAGTTAATGTGGCGAGACACTCTAAGAAGGTAACAATACTAATACGAGACATACTAAACACGACGCAGGAAACATCTTCTGACTGGACTAAAGATAGAAAATGTACCAGAAGTAGAAGGAGTTCCATGAACGTTGAAAAAAAATAACGAGGGACAAAAACAGGTCACATTTTGTAGTGGAGTACAATGGAACAAACAAGACCACTATCCAGCAATAACAAAGAAAACAAGAATTTGCTGGAATTTTGAATATTTTTGCGACTCAGAGAATTTACAGCCACTTCGTTGCTTTGGGTGCCACAGCTTCAGCCATATAAGTAAATATTGCTATGAAAAGTAGGAAATATGCGGATACTTTACTGGGGCTCGTATCCAGGAACCATACGTGTAAAGAGGGCTAACGTGTCATGTGTCACCTAAGGCGGAGGATATGCGATGGTAAGCCATGAGCAGTAACATACATTATCTCGCGAAAATAAATCTGTTAAGTGTTGAACCAACCCAGTACGGACAACTCACAAGCAATACAAAAGGGACAAATAGAATTTGTCTGGGTAAACTTGTACTGTATTTATGACAGAGAGATTAATCAGGACATAGAAAAAAATTGAAAAGATTATTAATGTTCAACAGGGAAATATACTCATATTACCTTGTGTTTTGGTAGTAACGCCTAAATAAAATAGTGGGGAGATAAAAGAACAAATGAACTAGGGAAAAATTGAAGAATTCATTTCGCGAAACAACCTGCAAATTAGAAGTGATTACGGGATAATACGCTCGAAAGAGGATAAAAGTCTTCAGCTATAGATTACACCTTAACAGAAAAAACAGGGATTGACATTTGGGATATAGAACGAGAAGTGCTTGAGGACCATGGAGTGATGAAAATAGGAACAATAGACGAAGAAGATCTAAAGATATCGATACGCGACTGGGGACAATATGCGAAGGAGGTTGAAAAGAATTGCGCTGTCTTAAAGTAGAAGAATCGGTGACAACACGAGAAAACGAAAAATATGATCTTCAACTCCACTTGATAAAGTCAGGATATAAATGTACAGAAAGAATAAATACAAAACAGGTGTGAACACACCACAGCTTTTGGATTAAACAAGTAAGGAATGCACAGATGAAAATTAGAATCGTACCTCATTTTTTGTAATGAAATACAGATTCATAAAATAAAAGATTTATTGCAATGATATTGCGTGAAACACGAATAACAAATAATGAACCTGAGCCAAGTCAAATGCCATTGTATACAAATCGAGATACTGGCGTAATAAATGTACCCTCTAGAAGAGATTTTAATAGGTGCTTGAGATTACTATAGTAGCTAACCAGGTAGCCAATAGATAATTGTCGCTAGATTTTTTGTTTATCTTAGCAAACAGGTAAACACATATGAAAGGAGGCTCCGTATCATATATACTTAAAGTTCTGTGCATGGTTAAAATGTTGAAAGAATAGTATACCACTTGAAAGAGTTCTAAAAGAGTGTTGCGTTACGCAGTCTTCCAGGGGTTATCAAAAGCATCGGCTGCCAATTTGACCTACTCTAAAGGGCTCAATCGAATTAAAATACTTCCATCTCAACTTTATGAGGCTTACTCGCTTGGTATAGTGTCGCAACGCACTATTACGAGAGGGAGGTCGGCTGGGGTATGAAATCGTGCGAGGATCAGGTTTCCTAAAAATAGCAATAAAAGAAAATCGTCAACTAAACTGAACNAGGTTTCCTAAAAATAGCAATAAAAGAAAATCGTCAACTAAACTGAACTCCCTTGGTACAGCTGTTACCAGACCTAACCCTAATAACATACAAATAGAACATAATAAAGAATTTCGAGTACAGTGATTCAGGAGCATCTGAAGGATACTTATTAAACAATGAACAAACTATGAAGTTTACGAGGTGCGCTCTTACGCGCACCCCAGAGTGTGTCTCTACACACATTCAGTTACAGAGATTTACTTAGGGTGCCTGGTTAAGGTCCCGAACTATACCATACAAACAAACAGATTTATAAAATAACTGATTACGAGCTCTTAGTTAATACTCATAGAAGATACCATACAACACAAACATTGGATTACAAAAGAATTAATTACTATCCTTACGGAGCACGCATTGAAGACGATGCTCCAGAGCATGCGCCTCAGCACAGAATGCCTATTTGTTCGCCCGCAATCGCCTGGAAAAGATTTTAAGATGGAGGGGGCCAATCAGAATTAAGATGACAGAATCACGTCAATGGGGCGCATGACTGATTTTGCCGTTCTCACGTCTGCCGCCGTCCAAGGTAAAGTTCGGATTTCTGCGCCTTGTGGGCTGTTCTCCACCACGTGCACTGAAGAGAAATGATCATGACTGCCCATAACTTAGTATACGA
The DNA here is from genome assembly GCA_002313205.1 of Laupala kohalensis. Taxonomy (NCBI): domain Eukaryota; kingdom Metazoa; phylum Arthropoda; class Insecta; order Orthoptera; family Trigonidiidae; genus Laupala; species Laupala kohalensis. The sequence continues at coordinate 88,596 of NNCF01126472.1, forward strand.
AATAAATAATAATCAATAAAGAATTTCAAAGTGACTGGGGACCGTAACAAGAGGAATTGGGCCAAATTTTAACAATATCGGACAATGTTGTCAGTTATTGCTTAAAGAAGTTACGTCATATAATATTCTTGCTATTGTTTACTGTTTGTATTTATGTTTAATTCACTTGTTAATAGGAGCAAGTAAATGAGGAAGATTCAAGGAACGTGAGGAGTGAATTTTAGAATGATATTAGAATTTGGGACAAGATATGTTCTAATATATGTGAAATTCGAGAACTTATGATACCCAATGGGATGCATGCTTTGAAAGATTTTACAACGATACCATTTGTTGGACGTCAGTGAAAGTTGATGGATAGGTAAATGTGTGGAATAACCATGCTGCTGTACGGTTTGCTATGTAAGACCAGTGAGAACATGAACTTTCAAGTGCACTTAGGGAGTTATATTTGAGTAAGTTTAACTCACTTCTGACACTCGTGAAAAGGAACGTCATATTTTTATTATATACTTTTTCTTTTTGTATAAGACAAATAGAATGGAGGATGAGGAGGATAGTAAACACAATGGGAGGAGAAAGACTGACGCGTAGCAAACTAATAACATAGAGAGAAAGGTCGAGAAAGGGGAAGATGAGTATTCTATGCAAACGCCGGGACAGTATAGAGGGAAGAGTAGGTTGAGTGATACAACATCAAATAAAGATGAATTGGAAACAGAAGGGACAACGTAAGAGACGGATGATGGGAAGGGATTGTGCTGCCGAGTTTACACAATTACAGTTTCAAAGAACAGAAAAGAGTTATGAAAAAATAGTACAGACTATAAATGGCGTTAAATTTCAAAAGATAGCCGGGAAGGAGTTCGTGATTTTGTGAGATGGGATTACGCAAATATGATGACGTTGTATAAAGAAAATACAATTCTGATACGTAACTCTAAAGTGGTAGACATGAAAGAAATATGGGGAGGGATGGATCTTCTTGTACAGCATAGGGAGAGAGATGGTCAGGAAAATATAAAAAGGAAACTGCGAACATACTATTATGAAACTACTCGACACGTATGGGGAGAAAATGGCACGGATCGTGGGGGAAGTGTTAGAAGATATAGGTTTCGTTCACCTTGCTATAGGAAAAAAACTGCGAATGGGAAGGGACGATTGTAGGAATCTTACAACAGACTCGGGAAGACATAATGGGAAAAATCCAAGAAGAGGCAAAAGATATGAAAGAAGCAATTACAAATAAGGGGATGGATTAAATGAAACAGTTATGCGAATATGTTTGTAAGTGGAAGACGAGATAAAGCGAGTGAAAGTGGACGCGTCATAGTACTGCGGAAGAAACAGGGACGAAACTTATACAGTAGGTTTACAACTAAAGGGGATTGAACAGAAATTGAAAATAAATGTTGATATGTGGAGGGAGGCAGGAAAAGACCAATAGTTACAGTAGAATGTGACACGGATATGGCAGCCATAAGAAAGGTAGTGGCGGATTGTGAGACACTTCAAGAGAAGGCAGTATAGAGAATAAAGCCAGAAATAATAATTTATGGTGTAGATGAAGGGGACAAGAGGAAGAATATTTGCAAGAAATGATTACACAGAATATGGAGGGAGTAACAATGGATACAACAGAAGCGGCAGTAATAAAACGAATCGAAAAAAGGAATGGAAGCAGAGGCATTGGGTTGTCGGGATGAGTGGTAAGATGTTTTCTAAAATACGAAAGCACAAAAGAATTTACGTAAGTATACGGTCATACAGGAATATGGAGTACAACGAGCCAACATGTTGCTACCGGTGCCACCGATAAGACCATGTGGCCCAAAACTGCTGGGGTAAGACCGCGTCGTTTGGGCTCTGTGGAGTTGCCCATGACTTTAAAAATTGCACAAAAGAAGATTAAAAAGTATTCATTGTATACGTAAAAAAGTATTGATTGTATACGTAAGGGAGAAAATGGGGATCACTCGGTGAGGAGTGCTGGATGCGATGAACATATGCGGGAGAAGGAAATAATGAAATTAAGAAACAATTATGGGGATTAAAGTCACACAAGTTAATGTATACGGAAGCTTTGAAAGCACAGCTCAATTAATAAAACATGGAAGAAAAAAAATTGACTTTGGATTAATACAGGAACCGTATTTGAGTTACGGGCGACAAACAAGTTTACATCTCAAATATTGATTGGTGCATATAAAAGGAGGGAAAACTGCTATTTTGGGAGCAACAAGAGAAGTAGAAATGATTATTATGAAGGATCACAGAGAAGAATGTGCTAACAGTGTAAATTAATAACGGAAAAACAATAACTGATAGTCTTATTGATAAATGTGTAAGTGCAATATGTAAGTCGTGAAAGAAAAGTTTTAGACGAAGTAGGAAAAGCTCTAAAATGTTATAAGGACAAAGATATCTGTATATGTGGAGATTTTAATGAGAGATCTCAATTATGAAATGATACAATGACTAACGAGAGGGGTAAAATATTCGAAAAAAATTTAAAATGCAATTTGCGAATTTGAAATATATTAAGAGAGGCTACATATAAAACGGATAATGGACGAATTTTCCCTACCTGTACAATTTTTTAAGGTTCTAATAACGTCGATGTCGACGAGCCGTAAAACCCCACAAAAAAGCAGGAATGGTGTGTTGTGAATTAAGAAAGAGGAACGGTGTGTTGTGAATTATAGACGTGTTGGTTAGGGCATATGGAATAAGAGAAGACGCAAAGGGGAGAAATATATACTGATGAGATAGATCTTGATAGAACTATGATAGAAATGTTATAAGACAATATTGCAAAGATAAGAACCATGTTGTAGGAGTACAAGAAAAGGACAACCTTGGGGGGTAAAGGAGTTTTATATTATGAAAAAGAAAGGATAAATTAAGATGAAGGTATCAACGTCGGACAAAGGAGAAGTATAAATGAAAACTACGAGAAAAGAAAAGAGCAACCTGGAATGGATTTATTGAGATCAGTATCAAAGAAAATATATTGGTCTGCCTTACGCCTTGGGGAGAGATAAGATTAAAAAGAAGACGACATGGAATAACATTCAGTCAGGAAACAAGTTTACGAGTGGTCGGAAGGTAACAGGAGAAGTGACGATGGAAGAAATACTCGGTGCACAAAGAGAAACGAAAATGGATGAATGTGTTGAAGAAGAGTGACATGAGTTCACTTTGATAAAATAAAACAACAAATAATAAAATTGACAACCAAAGCCCCCCAGGGGACTTACATCTAGTAAGTACGTGTTTGGCAAACACAGGACACGACGCTATTAGGGCTAGGGTATATTTCATTCTCCTCATTTTTTGTCCCCCACTAATTTTTGTCCTCAATGTTTTGATTTTTGGTTTTGAGATATGTTTTGGTATGTTGTAATTCAGATGGTTTTAGTAGGTATGGTTGAGTCATTCGGCGAGTCTCACACGCGGGGAGAGTCATGTTGGCTCTCCCTAGGGCGTAACTGCACTTTCCCTATCTGTACAAGTTTTTAGGGCTCCAATGACCTCGATATCGACGAGCCGTAAAACCCCACAAAAAAGACAACTAAAAGAAGCGCAGAATATGATCGGATAACTACTGAAGTTATTTAAAAAAATGAAAAACATCTATATTGAATAATTAGGGAGGATATACTCAGAGATACTCAAAGTATTTTTCTTGAATTATCAAAAGCATTCGATGTAATCGATCACGAAATTCTTCATTCAAAGCTTCATTTATACGGCATTCGTGGATTGGCACATCAATGGCTAACTTCCTACTTAATAGATAGACAACAAGTCGAAATTTCCCATATTGAAAATAAAGTATTCCAGCATCATCTTTCAGAAACGAAAGCCACTTACCTGCGGTGTTCCTCAAGGTCCACTTTTAGGCCCATCCTCTTTTTATTCTATGTAAACGATATGTCATCAACCACGACTGATTGCAAAATGTTGCTGTTTACTGATGACACTCATTTACTACGTAAATATGCCAATGCGCAAAAAGTTCTATTTAACCTCTCGTCTTGGTTTCAATGAAGTTATATTACTATTAATATAGATAAAACATGTCATTTAACAATAGTGTAAATACATCTCTTCCTCCTTCATCACTTTTGATAAACAGAACTCAAATTTTTAGGGCTTCATATTTAAGACAACCTCAAATGGAATTATCACATTAACTTAACTTATCCCACAACAGGCCCCGAAGGTGTCCAAGGGGTTCGCGGAGGGTAGAGCTCCGCAATTACTAGACCTCGGCACTAGGAGGAGGAGATGTCGTCAGCATCTCGCTCCGACCGTTTTGACCCCAGGATAGCCCCTGGTACTCATTTTTACAGCAGGCTGAGTAGGCCTGGGAGTCAGTCTGGATGTTGAGGTGTGATGAAAAATCCCCACCTCATCATGGTTTGAACCCCAGCCATCCAGCCAGCAACTCAGCGCTCTACCCACTGAGCCACGCTGACTCCTGGAATTATCATATTAATAAATAAACTCAATTCCAAACTAAAGAAATTGTGCTACTCATTCCGAATTCTATCCAACGTTGTAAGTCAACTTTTTTAGAATTCTAAGGAAGATAGTTCGAATTATCTATAAATCTCACTCCCGAAATTCATGTAAACATTTACTTAGAGAACAAACCATTCTCCCTCTCCCTTGTATATACATTTATGAAGTAATCGTGATTGTTAAGAGAGGATTATAAAAATTCCATCCCTGCTTTAGATGAAACAGTTTAGTTCACGAGCACAACACTCATAATAAGGTTAATATTCATCCTAGCGAGTCAACCACTTTGCCTAAAAGACCCATATCATTCAGGAATAATTTTTGTATAATTCCCTACCAAAAAATATAAAATATATTAATAAATTGAATCCCTTCAAATCTGCGATTAAAAGTTTGCTAATTCTCTATAATAGGTCTATAATGTGAAAGAATTTACTGATTTTAATAAAAGAAGTAATTGAGAGATTCAATTTACCAATAAATATTGTATTCCAAACGATTTTGCATAATATATGTGATGTTAATTTCTCCTATACTTTGTCACGCCATTGTTATAGTACTCTAGGTACTGATTAAATTCCCTTTTTCATGCAAGTTGTTTTTGATCCTTTTTATTTATAATAGTATTTTATACCTGTTCGCAATCTTGGCGCGGTTGTATACATTATCTCTGTAGCTCCATCCTGGCCTGGGTTTTTCTCCAGGTAGTGATGGATTTTCCATAGGCGGGAATGTGTTTAATACTCTTCTTATTAATCTCGAATTTTGACTGCTCCAAAAGGGTTCTAGGAGTTGTACGTAGCGTGCATGGGAACCCTATAAGAATGGTGGTCGTCAGGGGGTAGACCTTGTCAATCCCAACGCCCATGACGGACGACTGTCATACCTCAGGTTCTCTGTTTGGAGTTGTTTGAGATTGGTAAACGATTATGGACATGGTACTAAAGCCAATAAATTATGTAAATAATATTTTTGTAAATATGATATGTCTGCTCCTTTCTGATTTTGTTTCTGTTTATATTTATTGTAGCAATTGTATAATATAGAATTGATGTCTCTTTTGTTTTGTTTAAATTTCGATATATGTGTTATTTTGTATGCTGATATATATATGCGTTTATGTTTTATAATGTGTGTGTATATACTGTTGGCAAGTGGTTTCGCTAGTGGTGGGTCACCATGCCTCCACGCGGCGGGGACGGTAACAGGCTGAATGGTGGTGGTTTAAAATTGTAGTTAGTAATTTCGATTTCTTTATGTATGTGTTTTATATTTTGTATTGAGGTGTATGAATGATATTTAGTAAATTGATAAGTATGTTTGTAAGTGTATGAATGTTTTTAAAGGGACTCCCCGCAATATGTGTTTCACATGGGTGCGGGGAGTCCCAATGAAATTGTATATAATGTATGATTGGGACCTCTTAGATATTAAAATAAATGAAAAAAATGCTCATTTGGTCTTGAGGCCCAGTGAGTTGTAAGCGATTACATTTTCTTAGCTACTCACTGTTGAGGACGGCGTAGCGGTGCGCTGTCGCACTGAAAGCGTGGCGTGTCGTTTAGTTTCTGTAGGCAGACACGAGGCCAGCGTGTTATATAACCGCATAAGAAAAATGACCGAAGGCAAAAGTGCTCTTCCTGCGTCCACGACGCACAAGGCTGGGCCCGAGGGGTTCTCCTTGGAGGAAGATCCCTCTGGACCAAAGGAAGTCCAGACAAAAACTGAAATCTTGGCGCAGATTAAAGCGTCTTTAGAGTCACTAGAAGCGATCCTTACCGTTCGCGGTAAGGATCGCTTATTAGTAGAGGATCGAAGATGCATAATGACTGAGCTTAGCAAGTCACGGCTTGCGTTGGCTTTGTTGAGCGACGTCACCCCCACCTTCGAAGAGAGGTTAATTAAGAAGATGGTTAAGGGAGTAGTGGAGGGAGTAGCTAAGGCTGCTCCCAAAGCGCCCACTATGTCGGTCCCACAACAACCAGTACCGACAAATCAGGTTTCCTTTAGTGATATGGTTCGGAGGGGGGATGAGAGGGCTTCCATCAAGTTGCCCAAACAAAACCCCTCCATCCTATTCAGAACTAAAAGTGGAGAGTCTGTTAAAGGTCTCAACGAGGTCAGGACAAAGGTAACTAAAGGTTTGGGGCCCAAGAAGGTTAGAGTGAACAGATGTCGTGCCGTGGCAAACGGAGTAGTAATAGAAAGTCCTTATCCTGGGGACATTGAAGCCATCAGGGAGGCCACGAAAGGTTCTAACTTGTTGCAACCGGACGCGGTCAAGAAAAGAAATCGAAAGGTTATTATCATTGGAGTACGTAAGGGGGTCTCAGAAGACCTAATTAAGGAAAAGATAGGTTCGACCACGGGTGCTTCTGAAAATGAAAAATCCCAGGTTTTCGTGCGCACCAAGCTTGGGCGTGGTGAGGGCGCGAAAAACAGGGTTGTTCAGATTCCCCCACGACTTTGGAGGGCGATCCTTGAGCGCGGACGGCTGTACGCGGAGTGGAGCGCGTACAGAGTTGACCGCTATGAGTCGCCATTGCGCAGTTTCCGGTGCCAGCGTTACGGATACCTCGGCGTGCACTGTCGGCGGCAGCATGAGGTCTGCGGAAAGTGCGGCGCTGAGGGGCACAAAAGGGAGCAGTGCAAGCAGCAAGAGACCTGCTGTACTTGCTGTAAGCAGTCTGGTAAGAGATCAGACCACCAGACTGGGGACAAAAGGCTGTGCCCGACATACTCACGGGCGGTCGAGTTGCTGAGACAACAGACTGTCTATGAGTGAGCTGGTCATAGCTCAGTTTAATGCCCGCAAGATGATGGCTGCCATGGGGAATCTTGAAAAATATGTTTTTGAAAGCAGAATAGATGTGGTGCTAATTCAAGAGCCGTACACGATGGGAAATAGGGTTGTGTGCATCCCGACGTCCTATCGTGTTATTCAGGTCCCTGCGGATAAACCGTGTGCGGCCGTCCTTGTGAGCAATCCCCGTCTGGATGTGCTAAAACTGGTACAGTTCACGACGCGTTACCTGGCAGTATGTCAGGTGGCGTGGAGTGGACAATCAGTATATTTTGTGTCGGCGTATTTTCCTCCGCATCCTTTTCCGATAGAACCTCTTATTGAACATCTGGACTCGGTTCTCCGAGCTCTCCATGGGAACATCATCCATACAGGGATTGATGAAAATGCCAAATCCCGTCTATGGCATAGTAGAACTGAGGACTCTAGAGGGGAGGAGGTAGAGGGTCTTATTGCTCGACACAACTTGCAGGTGGCAAACTTGGCGACATGCGGTCTAACTACGTTCAGTAGCGCTTTGGGTGAGTCAAACATTGACGTGTCATTGGCAACTTCTGTGAGAGGGGTAGAGAGATGGACTGGAAAATCGATGACTACCATACGGGATCAGACCATCGGATCCTGAGGTGGAAATGTCGTTTGCTTGGTCAGGATGATCTTCACACAGGGGCAACTCTGAAAGACTAATCGCTGCATCGTTTTAAGCTGGGGAGAGCAAACTGGGAGAAATTCAGCATCTCCTTGAGTAGGGGTCTGAGTAGAATGGAGGAGCAGGCCTCGTGCGAATCAGTCACTCTCAGCTTGAACGATGTCGTCCTCCAGGCGGCCAGGGAAGCAATTCCCTTTGGTCCGCCAAGGAGGAAAGCGGTGAGTTGGTGGAGGGACTGGCTGACGAAAGGCAGAGTACGTCTTCGTAGGGCTAGACGATCCTTATATAATGCCAAGCGGAGGAGTTTGCTGACAGAGGACCTTGAGGAAGGTTTCCGAGAGGCCCGAGGAAGGTATAATTCTGACGTTAAAAAGGCTAAGAGGAAGTCTTGGGAGGAATATGTGGAGAGCATTTCGAGGCTCGTTTCCTGGGGTACGCCCTACAGAATTGCATCTGATAAGATGCGCATACCTTTCGCCATGAGATCTTTGTGTCTAGGTGACGAAGAGCAATCGTCGTCACATACTGTGGGGTACCAGCGAACTGCGTCTCATTAGCTCGACGCTTTACTTCCTAGCGATAACCTACATTCTGAGAGCGAATTACACCTAGCGACCAGAGAAGGATTGTTGCAGCAATACGAGTGTATGGAAAAAGTCAGCTTCTCCATGGAGGAGATACGAGATGCCATTGGTAATCTTAATCTTAAGAAGGCCCCTGGTATTGATAAAGTCTCTCATTCCATGATTAAAAAGGCTTCGATTTTTCTTGTTGGACCTCTCACTAGGCTTTTCAACCGTTGCCTCAAAGAAGGCTGCTTTCCACAGATAGTTACGTTGCTAGCTAAGAACAATAGCAAGCCTGAAGATGATCCTGAGGCGTACAGGCCGATCTGCCTTCTTCCGGTAGTGGGTAAGCTGCTGGAGTGGTTGATGGTTGGGAAGCTGAAAAGGTGCGTCGATGATGGTTGTGGACTGTCAGGTACACAGTATGGTTTTAGCGCTGGGCGTTCTACTGAGGACGCGGTGCAAAAGCTGGTTCAAATAACATCTGAGAGCCAGCTGAAGCATGTGGCCGTGATCTTCGTTGATATCTCTGGGGTTTTTGATAATGCATGGTGGCCAATCATGCTGACTAGACAAAGGGAAGTGGGTTGCCCACTGAACTTATATGGTCTGTATGCGAGTTATTTTTGTGATCGTGAGGCATGTGTGTCTCACGGAGGAGTCTTGTTTTCCAAGAAACTAACTAAGGGCTGCCCTCAAGGATCAAATTCTGGTCCGGTAATGTGGAACCTTGTGATGGATCCGCTTTTCGGGAGCTTTCCTCGCAGGGTTTCAAGCACATTGCGTATGCCGACGATCTGGCATTGATACTGGAGGGTAGCAGTCGGAGGGAAATTGAGGAACAAGGTGAATCTTCACTTGCTATTCTCTATGTGGTGTAGCAAAAATAAGCTTGCTATTTCTGAGAGAAAAACATCGCTCGTGATCTTGAGGGGGTCACATGCTGACCGTCTCCCATTGATCAGACTCAATGGAAGATCTGTTAGTTCAGTGAAATCGCAGAGATACCTCGGGGTCACCCTGGTCCGGAAGCTAAACTTTCTTGAGCATGTCGAGTCTGTGACGGCCAAGGTCAAAAGCATATTCTATAAGCTAATGAGGTTATCGACGAGGAAGCGGCTAATATGTTGCAGGACCCTGGAGAAAATCTACCGGGGAGCGTTCCTGCCTATTGTGTTGTACTGCGCATCTGTGTGGGCGCACAGGGCGCGGCTAACGATGTGCGGCAGGGTGCTTAGGACGCTCAGAGAGCTCCTGTAATAGCGATATCAGGGGTATACAGAAGAACCCCGACTGTCAGACTTCAAGTCCTGAAAGGTCTGTTACCTCTTGACTTGGAAGTGGCAAAGGCAGGAGCACGATACAATGCTAGAAGGGGACTGCCGTACTCGTTGGATGGCGTTTCCTACAGTCCGGGTCATGCTGATGTGTCTGACAAAACCTATATTACTAAGAATGTTCTCGGGATCTGGCAGGAGCGCTGGCAGGCGGAGGACAGCGAAGCCCAATATAGAGAGATACTCCCTGATGTTGAATTCATTGGGAAGAAGAAGCTCTGGCTTTCTAGGAACCTGGTGTTCTTACTCTCTGGGCATGGCCCTTTCAGAAAGAAACTTTACGGTCTGGTACTTGCTGTCTCTCCGTTCTGTGAGTGTGGCGTGGCGGACTCTGCAGAGCACGCAATTTATAACTGTGAGCTACACGCACGAGCTCGTGAGGAGTTGGAGGAGAAGTACGGTGTTGTCCTGGAGCCGAGAGTAGTGGCTGCGGCTCTGGATAATCCTGCTGCCCTGGAACTGCTAGAGATGTTTGCTAGTTGTGTTATTCGAGATCGCCGACTGATCTATGTCTGGGCTAGAGGGGCTCTTTTTCCGGACGGTCCGGAACTTGGAAGTGATTTACGTGTGGCTCTTTCGTCAGATTCCAGATATCGGGAAGAGCCAACGAAAACGATAATGATAGATTGTGATAACCCCAATAGCTCAAGATGGATGTTGGTCGGTGTTGGTGAGGATTTTATCCTCTCCTTTCAGGATCAAGACATCACGCTGGCGACAACCGGCAGTAGATCGGTGCCTATCTCTGCTGTGGAGGGCGTGCGGTTGTTATATGGACTACGAAACGGGAAGAGTCCTTGTACTCGACCTAGTGAGTAGGACTGTTTGTTCTGAGGTTGAAGAGTCCAGTTCCGGGGGAGCTCAGACTGACTCAGAAACAGAGGTGGAATCAAGGACAAATTGCGTGCGCTTTTCACGGGAGATTACGGTAATCCTTCCGTGCACCTGCCCAACTTGGTGTAATCAGGACGCAATCTCCTCTGGTAAAACTGAGGAGGAGCTCTCCATCTCGGAGAGTAACGAATCACCGCTCGGGGGTGTCAATGGCGATTCAGTGGCCAATTCCCATGAACTGGGTCTGGAAACTGGTCCAGCGGCCAGTGATTTGCTGACATCTGCGATCGACCAGGGGCAACATCTTTCCTCGCTTCAAAGTGGGCGTCCCAGTACTCTTTGCGGGGCTTTAACATCTTGCCTTTGCTGGTGCTTCGGTTTATGCTTTGCACCGCCATCTGGAGTGATAGATGAGGACCTGGAGGAGTAGCAGCAAGAGTCCTGTTCTTTTGACACAACAACTTTCGAGGTATCTCCCGAGGGGGTGTATTCCGGTCTCTGGAGTAATCATATTCTGGAGAGACTGGAGGAGACCCCCATGCTGGAGGCTGCGCTTCAATTTCTGATGCAGGCTCTAGCGTCGGGAGGTAACAGGATTGCTTTCCGGTATCCCCAAGAGGTACTACAAGTGCAGCTGGCAGCTTCGGGAATACCAACAGAGCCTGGGGAGCTGCACCGCTTCGTTGGCGAAGAATTCTGGAGAAGAGGATTACAATTTACTCTTCGCGGCATAACCGAGCTGTAACGTCGGCGCCACGACACGCCATCAACTTGCTAAATATTAATAACTCTTTGTATTTCCCAAGCCGGATGCTGTTAAGAATATTACAATAAGTGGCCGGTCAGCGCTATGACGGACGTGCGACGAGTTTTCCGTGTGGAGGTATTGTTTGAACGAACACTTTTCATCTTAAGGAAAGTATGTATCAGTGTATTCGAAGAATGCAGTCGGCGACGTTGACCCACGTGGGTTCAGGTGTACCTAAATTAAAGACGAATTCAACGAAGAAATGAATGAAGAACGAAAAGGGTGTTTGCGAAGCGCCTAGGTGACGCTCATGACGATTCGTCCTCTGCATTCCTAGAAGCAAAAGGGGTAACACAAAAAGAGTGCTTGCACGGTGGTGGTGACGGCGTGGTTATTCACTGATCACGTGACGTCTGGTACAGTATATATTGGGAGGAGTGAAGCTTCTCGATGATGCTTTACAAAGGAACGTAGAGATCCGTCAGCACGGACAAGTGACTGTACTAAGTTTTGGTCGTGGAGACCAGATGTTTGATAAGGCTGCTGCGGTAGACTTAATGAACTCATTACTAGGTGCGAGGGTCGTAACTAGTATCAGTTAGTTGTTGGGGGAAAACAACTTATCTTTTCGAAGGAACAGATAACCTGAAGGTTTTTAAAAATTTAGTTGTCTTCATATATATTTTACAAATTATAAACAATGTTCTCTGTCAGCATTATTTGTCTAATAACAGATTATTAGATGTATTAATGATTTTTGGAGTTTGTGTCTGTATACAATTCAGATTTCATGTAATTTGTAATAAATCATTATATATTATTATTACACGTGAGTTTGGTTGCTCGGGAAACCGAGCTGGTGGCAGCGATAAAAACTACCATAGGAATTTTGGTATGTATGTGGATCCCGCTTCTACCAAAGAAATAATAACAACACATCATGGTTTGAGGTGTGATGTTACACGAGCATTACAAAAGAGTGCTGGGGACAGTGCGTTGCGTGCCTGGGAACCCGATTAGTATGGTGGTCGTCCGAGGGTAGGAAGGCAGCTCACTTGTCTGCCCGGTAGATGACCACCTGCAAAATTTGACCGATGTCCTGATATCCTACTGACATCTGGGAGAAATTAAATTAAGACTAGAGTACATCTTTGTAATGGCATTTTGTTATGACTCCATAGATTTGTATAACTTGTTAGTTAGTATCTTTTATTGTAATTATTATTCTTGTATCATTCTATTATTTTTCTTGTATTTATTATATACAGTAGTTGATGTAAGAGTACTTTGTCAGTTTTTGTTCAATGTAGTAATGTGTAAATATTTGACATCATGTCCTGTGTCTTAGTCTGGTAGAGACTAAAATTATATTGTTTTTCTTTATTTTCTTGTTGTTTCTTAAGAATTTTTTATATAAGTTTGGCGTTGGTGGTGGTTTTGTTAAATAGTAGGAATCACCTGCCTCCTCGTGGCGGGGATGGAAACCCCCCCGTTCCTGGCGGTTTTGCCGCAGGGAGCGGGGGGTGGGGCAAATGGTGATAAATAAAAGTAGTTGAGTTTTTGTAGGTTATCTTTAGTATGTTATTTTGGTTCAAAATCTTTAGTAGGTGGAGGTACCTTATGTATGTCTCCGTCATTGTGTTTAGTGCTTGTCATTGTGTTGTCTTTTGTTTAAGCAGACTCTCTGCTATATGCTTCTTGTATGGGCGCAGGGGGTCTCTTTGCTCATTGTAAATATTGTCTTTATAATTTGTTACCTCTAGTTTAGCAGTAAATGAAAAAAATGCTCATTATCTGATGGTATTTGGGAATAATAGATGTATAACAGTGCATATTTGATTAAAAATATTTTTTACAAGTATTAAATCCGCCAGTACCTGTGGGCCCTTGATCCGAATTGATGGGTTGGTCTTTTGCTTGTTCCCGGACAGTATCTTAATTTATTGCCCCCAAGTGGTCATACGCAGTTTACAATTGCTCATTTTGACAATAAAGTTTATTTATACAAACACCGAAACTCGACATACAATCGTTAGAGAAGTTAGTGTTTAAACTTAAAAGCGCATCGCGTATAAGCTACCCCGTGGGGTATCTAATAGTGGCATTGAAAGGAAACGTTTCACCTAACTCTGCAAGCGTATATCAATACAAGACGAATAATAACGAACACTCAACTTTGAAAACGTTAAAAAATACCGACACTTATAATCACTTATTGTCCTACGTAGTGGAGCGCATGAACAAACTACTCGACTCGCGGTCGGCGTGAGACTCATGCATGGGTTAACATGTCCGATTTACGCCGACGGTCGTGGTACCGCGCATATCATAGGAAGATGTAAATATCGACAGGGACATTTGGTTGCCACGAAGCGAGGTTGACGCATGAAATCGAGCTCAGCTTATGGAGTCTGAGATTGGCGATATAGCGACAAATTAATGAGGACTAGTCTTAATAATATTGAAGATTTCTTTGTTGCTAGTGACCAGACGCAAATTCAGATAAATTCGGTTCATAGGGGCTGAATAACGAGTAATGAAATTTGTCGGCAAGAAGGCGACATATTTACATGTATTATAGTGCGTGGAAACGGTGATTGTATGCCGATTATTTTGGTTAATGAGTATGTTAAACAAAAGAGTAAGGTGTTTTTTATGTACTAGTGAAATTACAGATCCGCAATGTAAAAAATAAGGAAGATGTGAATTTTTAAAATTTCGTCAATAAAAATTTGAAATCATATACGCCAATCTTTAAAGAAGAATATTAAATAAACTACATACAGAGGTGAGTCAAGATTTGGCTGGATCGTAGCTAGAAGTACAAAATATTGCCTGCTTATACAAGAGAAGTGAATAATAGATGCAGTACCTTTTAAGAAACTTAAAAATTGTAAATTGATATGGCCCCTTCAAACTGTTGACCGATGGCACAAAGCAAAATGATGCTTTTTAACTGCCGTCAAAGTGAGTTGGATCTTATCCTGACGGTAGGATACAAGGAAGGCTCTCGAGTATTTCTTTTACTTTTATTTTCTCCTATTTACCTAGTTTTTCACTTTATTGCTTTTATCTTCTTTACAGACCTCTGTGTGCTGAACGCTCACCACGTGTTTGCTGTGCATGGCGACCAGTGTCGGAGGGAATGGGAATCCTGGCGAGTTGAGAAACCATACATACCTAGAAGGATACGTAATCGGGCTCTTCTAGACGGGTAATCGGGGGCTACCTCACCCCCGACCAATCGGCTCGAACTAGGTCTTCGACTGAACTCCAGGGTGAGGGAAGGCAGGGGATCCTTCCCGCTGGTCGACGGCGTTGGATCAACCCTGCTTAAAGAACTCTACGTGCCCCCGCTATATCCTCGTGTCAACCCTCGCACTCCAGTAAAATGTCCCCATGTTGGACTCCGTGGTGAGTGGGGAACATGGGGATGAAATTAAATCCATTCGCATGTATACTAACACGCCACCTTGCGGACGAGGTGGACCGCAGGGGGAGTGACACATCCAAACATCTTGGAAGCGGCCGAGAGTTCACAACCCTCCTACTTCAGAAGATAAAAATGTAAAGAAACAGAACATTCAACATCAGAATGTTTTTATTGTCATGAAGAGAGTGGAAGGATTCCTCGAGAAACTTGCACCTTTCTACATTTACAAAGGAATCGAAGGTATTTGTGGTACGTTGAATTCGTTGAAAATGTTGCGGAACGGTTCGATGTAGTTGGAAACGAAGTCCAGCAAACAAGCATCGACCCTTCTAAATTGTCAAATGCTGGGAGAGTTCTTTGTGATGTGCGAGCTCCATGCTGTGCTTAATTGCAGCAGTGGAGTCGTAGGTTGCAGGAACATTATGAATATGTCATCTGATGAACTTGTTGCAGAATGGGAGGTTACCCACGTACTTGAGGTCCGTCAAATCACGAGGAAGGTTAATAGTGTTCTGCAGAAGACCAGTTCCTATATCGTGAGGTTTGACTGTTATCAGCTACCTAAGGATCTAAAAGCTGTATGGCTTAACTCGCCGGTGTGACCTTTCATTCCAAATCCTCTGCGGTGTTTTAAATGCCAGAGATTTGAACATACAACTACATCCTGTAAGAGCCGTGATACATGTGGAATGTGCGGGAAAGAGGTCCAAGAACTCGACGTTTCATTCCCGGCTCCTACCAAATGCATCACCCAGTAGGCATCACCCGGTATGGACCAGGGAGTGTCACCTTCCTCGAAGAGAAGAAAGTGCAGGAAATTAAGACACGGGAGAAAATTTTCTATGGTGATGCTTGCAATTATTATAGGGTCACGTACCCAGTATTTCCAACACGCTACTCCACCGCTGCTAAGACACCTGTGCAGAAGAGGTCAATTTCCATTGAGGCTGACACGTCCACGATATCAACGTGTACTTGTCAGTGCAAATGTGGAAAGAAACAAATTCATTCAGAGAAGTCAGTTACTCCATCAACCAACAGTGAGCCTTTAACAAAGTAAATTCCAACTCTCTAAAAAGTTCAGTCCCGTTCATCTACTTCACAGACACCCTGTCCATCTATTTCACAGCAACCCCGTCCATCTACATCCAGCAGTGTGAAACTTACCCATGTAAGTACAACGCATCAGAAGGACAAATAGGAGGGTCCCGGGGCTAAACACCTGCACCTCGTCGATTTCATAAAAATAACAACGTCCAAGAAATCACAGAGACGTAAAAGTAACGTCTGTGCCATACTTTCCTCCGAGTCAGATTGTGCATTGTCCGACGGTGACGCGGAAATGCACAGTCAGGAGCCCGACCCAGGATGTTCAAAACCGTAATGGCTTCCTTACTTCTGCAATACCTTAATGGCTATAGAACTCAACGTGAAGAGTTATACCTCTTAGCGTGTCGCAATCCGATATGTATTTGCATTCAAGAGACATATATTTTACCAGAGCACACTTCCTCTCTGAGGGGATACATCAGCTCCAGTTATGACGACACCACGGGAGTTGCCGTGTATGTTACAAACACTATCCTGTCCTCACCTGTTCTCCTACAAACTCAAATCCAGGCTACAGCAGTCACAATTCACAGCGTACCAACTATGATCGTGTGTTCAATATATCTTCCTCCGACACGAGATTTCTGGGAGAATAATCCTTAAAGTTTAGCGCAAAAATAAAAACCAAGAAATAAATAATAACAATAAATTTAAAAAAATATTTCGGGAAATAACGAATTAGCAAAATTGCCAACAGGGTTAAAGATTTGAAGAATTTTTAAAGCAGTGCAATAAAAGAAAGAAAAATGTTAAAATCTCTCTCGGGTGCCATTACTAGAGGCATTTAGACATTTGAGCCAACATCTCCCAAACGGAAGGTCGTATCATAGGGTTTGTTGATAAAGATATAATACATACATAGGGTTTGTTGATAAAGATATAATACATACTTACCAAAATAGAATAAAATAGACCATCCCGAAATAATATGAATTTATAAAAATAATTTCAATTAATAAAAACGTTGGCAAAACATAAGTATCAAGTTATTCTTTAGGAGAAGGTTTATGTAATATTCAATATAAACAAAATTTACAAGCAAAACTACAACTTCACATTAAAAGTTTACATCACTTAATATTAAGGAAAATGGATATTGATTATGAAAAGGTAATTAGTGAGGCTACAACCTCGCGTGGGAGCAGTTGTGGCAGCGATTATGCAACCACGCTTGATAATGCGGAAACAATAACTAAACTACCAAAGTTCAAAACGAACACAGGTTAATGCTTAAAAGACTTTAAAATTCATCTATGATGACATTGTGATGATATTTGAAAACAAGCTCAAGCGCTTCAGTAGGAAACTTCAGCAAAGACCAAAAGACGGAGTGAAGGAAATACACAAGCAATATGAGCATACTAGGAAGGAGGTGGATGTCTTAAAAGCGAAGATGCAGGACGCAAGAAAAAAGATAGGGCAAAAGATTTTCTTATTGAGATAGCGGAAAGATTAGAACGTGGGCGAATACATGTTCACGCTGAAGAATCATTGTCTTAAGTTGAGAAAGGGATTATTAATGCAGTTGACGAAAGATGGAATATGCTAAATCTCAAATGAGCGTTAGACCAAATGAAGTTTGCGAGTCATTTGTATGAAAAGCTAGGGATACTAAGTAGTACTTGTGATCAGGTAGTTGATATTCGCAGCTATCAGGGTGAGATGAAAACCAATGTACAAAGATTGTCAAGAAAGATCGATGAAACAAGGGAAATGGTTGGAGCAGTTTCGCAGGTAACCCCTATTTCAGTTGAAGATGCAGCACATGAGGGGACGTTTGCTGAGGTTGTAAGGCGAAAGACATGTAATAATGTAATTTTATTTGCAAAGTAGAAAGAAAAGTGATAAAGTAATTTTATTTGAAAAAAAAGAATGAAGAAGAGCAGATAAATTTAGAGTATAGGATAAAGATAGAGAGTAGTATCAATGTAGAGAGTAAGTTAGATGATAATATCAAGGTATGATAAATTAAAAGGCGTTTCTACGTTGCTCATTGTTTTATTGGTATAAAGCTTTTTCGGCTGCATAGCAACCATCGTCAGTAACATACACTGAAAAATATAAATGTTCATAAAATGACAATAATAAAAAAAAAAAAAAAAA
>NNCF01126472.1:106746-122689 GCA_002313205.1 Laupala kohalensis
AATTGGGTGAAACAGTATCGAAAGAAGTGTATTTTTGGTTGTTGTTGAAATAAAGAAAGGAAAGAACAATGAAAAATGAATAAAAGAAAACAAATACAGAGTGAGCAAACCGACAAAATTACGTACCTGAGTATTGAGGAATATTTTTTGCGAATGCGCAGAGTACGCCGAACGGAGGTCATTATATGGAAAGTGATGGGGTGTTGCGGGGTGGGCGGGGGGAAAAAGGGGCTGTCGGAGTTTTCCAGGAACTGGCGGCAGAAGACGGAAAGAATTTCCAAGGGTTTTAACTGTTGGGAATGGGGTGCAGTGTCCTGGAGAGTTGGGGGTGAGAGGGAAGGAATTTGAAGGCTAGTTTCATGAGAGGGGAATGAAATTCAGGGATTTGTTCATTTAATAGGGAAATGTTGTTGTTTTTTAGAATACTNTTAGAATACTATGGATATGTAAAATTCCTAATTTGATCCGGGGCCAAAATCTATTTTCTACTTCTAAAATATAAAAATCCTTTTCAATGTTGAATGTGTGTGTGTGTTTTCTACTAGGTGGTTGGCGAAGTGTGAGACTGTTGTGTTATTTTTCCATGCATTTACGTGTTCCTGTATCCTTTGTTTGAATGTTCGTCCAGACTGTCCGACATACACGGAGGGGCAATCACTACATGTGAGAGCATAGACTCCACTTCGGAGGAGATGGGGAGTGGGGTCCTTAGTGAATGATAAGGTTGTGTTAAGTGTTTGTGGAGAGAAGAATGTAGTGTAAATGTTTAAATGTTATAATGAATTCGCGATTTTAAGTGAGAGTAGGCCTATGAAAGGGATTGCATGTCTGGTTTGAATATTATTGTTTGGAGTAAGTGATGTGAGGTTCTTCGTGTGATATAATCTAACTTTCTTAGTGATTATATTATCAATGAGAAAGGTATTGTAGCCATTGTTTTCTGCTATAAGTTTTATAGTGTCTATTTCTTTTTTGATTTTTTCTGGTGAGAGTGGAATGGTGAACAGACGATGGACCATGGAGTGGAAGGCAGCGTGTTTGTGTGATGGAGGGTGTTGTGAAGAATTGTGTATGGTAGTGTCTGAAAATGTGTCTTTCCTGAATATGTCAAACTGGTGGCGGTTGTTTACTAGAGAAATAGAGAGGTCTAGGAAATTGAGTGTTCTATTGTCATTTTCAATTTCTGTGGTGAAGGTTATGTTAGGGTGAAGTGAATTGAGAAATTGAGTAAAAATGTCAAGTTGTCTGTGAGTTCCCATCCAAAGAGTGATTACATCTACGTAGCGGTACCAATAGATAATGTTGGGTAGAAGAATATGTCCAGAGTAAAAATTTGTTTTTCAAGATTGTCCATAAATAAGTCTGCAAGTAATGGAGAGAGGGGGGAACCCATGGGTAGACCTGAGTTCTGATGGTAGAATTTATTATCAAATTTAAAATAATTAACATCTAAGCAAAGAGAAATGAGGTTGAAAAGCTCTGTTTTTGCAAAGAGGGAGCAAGACGCGGATTCTAGGGTGTCACGTAAAAGAGTTTTACAATCAGATGGAGGGATACTGGGAAAAAGATTTTTGACATCGAAAGAGATTAATTTAGCTTTAGGAGGAACAGGAATGTTTTTAATTTTGTTTGCCAGGTCCGTGCTATTCTTAACTGTGTGTGATGGACAGAAATTGGTGTGTTGGTGAAAGTGTTTGTTTAGTTGGTATGCTAGTCTGTGTGTGATTGTGTTGGTGTAGGAGACAATGGGTCTTATGGGTATGGAAGCCTTATGGATCTTAGGTAAACCATACAGCCGTGGAGGGGTTGCGTTAGAAGGAAGAATATTCAGTGTGTTAGGAAAAAGGCCTTGTGATTCTGAAATTTCGTGTTTTAATTGCCCAATAAATTTGTTGGTGGGGTCTTTGTTTAGGAGTGTGATGTCATTGGACTNTGCTTAAATTTATCATGCTTTGATAATGTTGCTAAAGCTCCACAATTACCAAGAATATCAAGGTAAATGCTGATGGGATGTTTCAGAGTTTCAAATTAGCAGCCAATGACTGGAGAAGCAGGTACCTAAGCATAGCTTATACCGAGCTTCATTCTTCTTGATTGATTTGTCGAAAGGGGTTAGTCGCCATAATTCCAAAATGTTTATTGTACCTGACCTGTCAATATATTCGCCAAAGTACTTTGCTCTAAGCGTATGAGCTGATGTGGCTCACCTCTCTGCCATATAGATATAACCTTAGTTATGCCGACACGTTGCCCGTTCCCTGCCATATAGAGGCGGGTAAGCCTTTTATCTATTGGTTAGTAAAGCGGGGAAATGAAAAACAGCACGGAGCTCTATTTCGTATTTTATTGGTGCTAAAAAAATTACAAGAGAATATTTCGTATATTTGCAGTGAATTAAAAAGAAATTACGTTTGTTTTTTATATGTAGCTAAGCATTTCAAAATTAATTTGAATAATCTTTCTTAGAATGTGAAATATTTATTAAAGATTATTTTGAGTATTATAGGTAATAAGAGAAGTAAAATGAGATATGATTGTGAATTAAGAAGTATTTGAAATCAGAATAGAGAAACAAAGGGATAATTTAATGGGTATTCTAAACATACGGTTTAAAACAAAATAATTAATGTAAAAGTCATGAGCTGTAAGTCGACTACATACGAGAAACTTTACAAAAGGATAGTTAATAAAATAACTATAGATTGGAAAAAAGAAAAGATATTTTAATTTTTGACTTTCCATCAGACTAAATATAGGTAACGGAGTAACAGTGAGGGAATGGTTGAAGTAAGTCGAAAGACACATCCATATGATCGTTTGTACTGCTCGCACATTTGTTCTATGTTAATAGTGACTCCTCTTCTTTCTTTATTATATTATTTTTTTTATTTTAATTAGGTTTTGAGTGTTCAGGTTGATACCTTCCCTTCAAAGTGCGACCTCCATTTTAACTGGAGGGATAGGTCAACTAATTCTATTGCTTCACTTCAAACGAAAAACTAGGATTTGGAGAATGCTTGTTTGAACCATAGGTTCTTCTGCTTTTGAAAAGGTAAATTGTGAGGGTTGTTCATAAAATTGAAAAGGGTCGCAAATTTCCACTGAAGGAGGTCTAAAAATTTCAGAAGAGGATGTGGTGTTATTAAGGTTCAGTTATAGGAACAGGGGAGAAGGAATATAGAAGCCAAGAATTGAATTTAATGCAGCAACAGCAGAAGTCGGAGAGTAAGATAAAGTGGAAGCTTTCTAAACATTGTAAAAACATCCGCAGGAATGAATGCTGGAATTAAACATCTTTTAAAGACAAGCTTGAAGAAAAAGGAAAATGATCCTCGTATACGGAGATTCACAAATTTTCGGTTGGTCAATAATATTATCTTTTTTCTTCTCTTCTTTCTTCGAATTAAATGTGAAAAACTTCTCTCCCTGAAGTCTTCTGTACGCTTTGAGTTGATCCACGTACGGGAAAACTCGGATGATAATTTTAGAAGACAATGCTTTGACAGACGTTTGGACTTCTTCTATTGTTAGTCTTGGAAAGAGAATCATTTCTATAAAAGGTGTCAAGAAAAAGCGTCCTATTATCTGTGGCAAGATGTTTCTCCCATCTACAATTACAGACTTTCCATCCTTCTGTTCCATAAATGTATGTTTGACCATGGTCTCCTGGAATAGGATAAAAGTTTGGATAGTTGATGAGATAAAAGGAGCCAGACGGTGTCAGCTTTTAGAACGTGTTGATGGTGAGAAGAGTTATAATAAAATATAAGATGTACTTACGCAGGATAGCAGTAGGAAAGAATGAGAGATAAGGAGGAATAAGCAAAATATTGTAGTACATGGTGTTGAAGAAAGGACAGAGGATAAATTTATACGACATTTAAGAGTGAAGAATAACGGTGAGAATGAGGATAGTACAGGCATCATAAAGAAGTACGGAAGGCCAGCCTGGCGAGTTAATAATTGAATAGTGGAGATACCAGGAAAATGGTGCAGTAAGTTGAAGTATAAGGGAAAGGTGTACATAGGTCACATGTCACACAAGATACCAGAATACGTGGATCCACTACGCTGTTATAAGTGCCAAAGGCATTGCCATGTGGCTCGACAGTATCGAGATGAGGTGGACACACGCAGCCATTGCGGGGCTAGTGGCCATGCATACGGAAATTGTACACAAAAGTAAGGAAGTGAGGTTTGTGTAAAATGCAAGAGGCGGGAATGGGATTATAACCACAATGTACACGTGCTCATTGTAGAGAGTTTTTGCGAATGAAGGAAATAATACGTCATACTAGAGAAAATGGAGATTAAAATATTTCAAAAACACTACAACGAAGACAATTAGGAACATATTAGCTGAATAAATTTGTTGAGGAGTATGAAGTCGATATATGTCTCCTCCAGGAACCATATACCTGATATGGAAAGCTAAGTAATGCTCCACTACGTTCATACGTACATTTTCAAGACGTTATTCTGCAATGGTAGTATGTAATAGTCAAATTATTGTGTTGGCAGAGTATACCACTCCTTACATGCAAGTAGCTTTAGTGGCAGAAAGGGATATAACAGTGTCTTTTATATATATAAATTATATATATATATATATATATATATANCCTGACTACAATCAACAATTAATTAATTAGTTAATATAAATTTCTTTGCCTCGACTATCTCTTTCTCCGGGGTTTATTCGAAATTGGGTTCGTGTTATTTTAACCAACGGAAGAGACCATACTGGGATTCCATAGACAGGAATAAGCTTAATTGACAAATTAACTCATTAATTTTAATAAGCACAAAAGACACATACAGTATGAAAACCCTCATGCTACCCCCAAAAACACACGTAAGGTCCTGCAAACATATAAAATACAAAATCCACTGACTTTACCGCCGGGTTCGGCTTCTCAACAACGATATGCATTTAAACAAATTAAATTTATAAACCAAATTGAAATCTATTTCCATAAACAAATACCAATAATATTGAAGTTACATACAAATTTAGTTTCTTGAAAACAGCTACATTTTACGATTAACATGGAAAACAGAATTAGGCTATATTCTTCACGATTCATTAAGTTCAAAAGTTCAAAGTTTTGGGCCGCTTTGACAACAAAAACCACACTATTCTTCTTGCAATAGCGCATAACAATAGGTGTTGGGTGCAACCAACAGTTACCCAATTACTCACTCAGATGACAAATCAAGTACAGCGGTGAGTGCAAGGTGCAATGACATCTCAGGAAACTTGCCTGGTTACCTGGTTGATGACGTCATGACTTGAAGGCTCGAACGGTGGTGAATTTCTCCCCAAACTAAGCGGTCTGGATGCCATCAGGTAAAGTGCGAAAACGAATCATCATTGCCCGACTTAAATTTTTGATGACGGTGTCTCGGATGAGTCCACCAATTGGACCGATTCTCCGTACGAATAACTTGAAAGTCTATTAGATTTAGAGTCTGCAGCCGAAAAAGGATCACCGAAACAGAAACTAAAGACTTAGCTCGAAAAATCGTATGCGCTGAAAAACCTCAAAACTGAGAATATCTGCCATGAGCACACGAACGTCAGCCTACTCGAATAATAACATCAGAGCAAAAATATCATCTGAGCTATAAACTATCAGCAAATATTGAGTAAACAATCTGAGTCAAAATCATATGAAAGACTCTGCTTCTCGCGAAACATTGAATGAACTGAAGAATATCTGAGAATGAGCCTACAACTCATATGAGAATATGAGCTAAAACGTATGATCTGAGAATAGCTGACTGACGAAAAATTTCGAATGAGAATATATCATCTGAAATTATGCTTCTGCAGCCGTATAAATGAGCTTTCCTCCCACTATGCTCGTCTTTCCACTTCTCAAATTTTGAATCGTCATGTGACCACTGATCCCAATAAGATAGATATTCCCGCTCCTGTGCCTCAGTTTTGATTGGAAATTTAAGTGCATTTTGGTAACTCGTTGCGCCAATCTCTGGAGGTATATTTGAACATTTCTCAACCGCTGTTTTGAAACGGTTGTCACTCCAACGACGTCTCTTGTTTATTTCGAGCTTGCATGTCTCTTTAACTCTCCCTAGTCGTAGGACCGTCTGAGTCCTTTACTCACACCACCGTCTGCCTACAATTTCTTTAAAGCTATAAAACCTTTCTACGATTTCTTTAAAACTACAAAACCTTTCTGACGGGTTCTAGCCTGTCGAAGCTTGCCTACCGCGTCTCCTAAACTGTCCGTTGCTGGTCTCTTTTTGTCCAGCAAACTGCGTATTATTCTTCACGCCCGCACTTCTCAACGGTTCCTTTTAAATTTAGTGAAGTGAGGAGGCCCTCCTTCCCCGCTCTTTCGCTCGTTCTACGTATTTATAATGCCAAAACAAGGCTGATTTCTATGATTAATCACAGGAATTAATCAAATCTTACTATATATGTTGTTACGAACCAAACGTTCGTAAAGTATTCATTTGTAGATTCTCATTCATCATGTACTGTATATTTATTTGTGCTCCTTGAGAATCGTGATATTTATTCCGTGTGCATAATTATTCTATGCTCATATAAACATTCATTGACTATAGACACTGTGGGAGCTATGAGCTCCATGTAAATTCCATGTTCCTTGCAAGCTATGATCTCCATGTCAACTGCAAGTTCCATGACTTTAAATTATTGAACGCACTCCCTATGTACGTTCCGTGCGCCGCCTATATAAAGAGCAGCGCTCAAGCCACATTATCCAGTATCCAGCATACATTATTCAGTACGCGACACGGCTGACATGCGCCGCGTCATATAGCTCTGCAGACAAACACTCTGCAGTTCTGCTGCCGAACACTCCGCAGTCAATCATCAGAGGGTCACGATGAAACGCAGCCCTCAGCATAGTGACATGCCGTCACTATATGCAGCATAGACGTGCTTACCAGAGCACTAAGCATCAGTGTTACTGAGACCGTACGGCAACCGGTTCCGTCCCCACCAAGGGGGATAGATGTTCCGCACGTGTAGGTGCTGTACATACTCAACTTTAGCGCCTTCGGGCCGTTATTCGCCTTCGGGCAATTTAACGCCTTCGGGCCACTATTCGCCTTTGGGCAATCTAGCGCCTTTAGGCCACCATTCGCCTTCGGGCAAAACAATTCTCAATCCATTACTCAACACAGATGCGCTGCGTTGTACGGCGCTACACACCATTAGTATGCGACACGGCTGACAAGCGTCGCGTCGTATGGCTCTGCGGACGAACACTCTGCAGTCTACTTCAGGGATCACGACGTGATGATACTCTGGGGACACGTCGCCATGTCGTGCGACATGAAGTCAATTCGCTGCGTGTAATATTATATACTCATCATTGAACGTACTCACGTGTCTCTGATGAACCTTTTGGAAATTGATTTCCTACATGAAATCACTCAACTGCTGTGCCATCAAATACATGGCACAGCGCTCGCAGCAACTCAGCATTGAACACAGTTGTTCATAATATTCTCTAGCTTCAGCCATTTGCTTATCAGCTACGAGGCCGAACTGGGGAAAACTCAACCACTTCGTAGAAGACCACAGCAAAGACATCTGTAGGCAGCGAGGCAAGGTTACTACAAGGAAACTCGTCTAAACGACTAAGTATCATTCCTCGTAACGAGGACCACACCTAGAACTTATTCTGATGTATTAAAAATCCTGCATTTTTTCTATAGTTTTTCACAACCAATTTCAATGTTATAGCAGGTAACTTCGTAAATGAATTTTTCGTAAACGATGGGGGGGGAAGTTCTCAAAAGCTTGAGTTCATTGGGCTTTTTGTTTTTAGTGCAGATCAGCTACGTCGCACCCCACACTTGTTTATATTTCATTTCCTACATGATTTTACATAAACGATTGTTTATGTTCAATTTATTTAAACTCCGTAGAAATTGTTATTCTCGGAGTGTTAGTTGCCCACAACAACTAACTTCATTTTTGCGAATCCATGATCATTTTTGGAATTCTGTCTTTGTAACTTTAGGAAAATATATGTATATATTGTTTAATTGTAATAAATGTGCATTTGTGAATCTGAAGCGTGTCTAACAAGAATCATATTTCATCCTTAATCTACATGCTCGTTGAAACATACGAGTCCGCCCTATATCGTTTCCTGTGTTTGCGACGAATGGTTATTCGTTCGTAACATATGTATATAATATAAAAGTAAATCGATAAAGAATTTCGAAAGATAAATGAAGTTTTACACAAACATAGAACTAAAGAAATATACCTGTGCGTGGACTTAAACGGGAGGTCGCCTCTTCGGGGTGATTGGGTCAATACTGGGTGAGGAAGGATGATCGAGAAGATGATTTACGAAATCGATTTGACACTGGTAAATACATGTGGAATAGAAACTTTAAGTTTAGAAAATGGTATGTCGATTATCAAACTAACATTACAAAACAGAACTAGGTACACGATAGCAACGTGATGGAAAGTAAATAAAACGATTATAAGCTATTATTCTACAATATTATTCTCGATAGAAAAGATATAGCTGACCACGATTAAAGAAGGTCAGATAAATTATAGGAATGTTAACTGGAATAAATGTGTACAGTATATAAGAGCAACAAGTATTTTTAAATCTGAGACTCAAGAGAAGAATGTAGATAACGGATAGAACTGTTGCAGTAGGATATAATTACAGTTGGCAAACCATATTGCAAACGAAAAAGTCTGGATACCGTCCTGGCAAGCCATGGTGGAGCAAAGAGATAAATGATGCGAAGAAAAGGGTCCAGAGGTACACGACTGTTTCAGAGAAAGTGGTTTGGAACGGAAGAACAAAGGAAAGCAAGGAAATTGTATGTAAAGAATTTGAAAGTGTATAAAAGGATAAGTGTAAAGAAGAGGGAGTACTGCAATTAATATGTAGGGGAATGTTAAAATAAGAGCATTTGGGAGCTATTAGAAGGAGGATAGCTTTAGAAGAAAGACATTTGGCGAAGCATAATTATGACAAGTGATTATAGTCGTGACTGGAAAAGGAAACGGGAGAAGAATTGTTGAAGGGAATATTGAACTGAGGAAGATAGAGTAATGGAAGCAAGAGAGTGTACTTTCATGAATTTAATGACGTAGAAATGACAGAGCATGAGGTAGAAATGACATCCTTGCGGAATGGGAGGAGCTCAGGTTTCGAAAGTTTCTAAAGAAATTATTAGAAGGTTAGACAGTGAGATAGTAGCTATCATGAACATGTGTAAAAATGTATGTTACTACCAGCGAGCGTGGAAAATCAGACAGCTTAGATTATTTAAGAAGCCAGGAAAGAGAGATCTGCATTCGCCGCACTTGTACCTTTCTATAACCCTTCTCCCAGTAGTGAGAAAGATATTAAACAAGATTGTGGAAACGGAAATACGAAAAGAATGACAAGAAAAATTAAACATAAAGCAATACGGGTTCACTAAGGGGCGGGGAACTAATGACGCCTTCATAGCCTTAAAACGTCTAATAAATGTGAAAGTCGGTAAATATACTCTTGGTATATTCATAGACTATAGAGGTGCTTTCGACAGTGTCACCTGGTCAATAACTTTAGAAGAGTTACAAAGACATGGAGTAAACAGGATCTTGTGTAATCTTATGGCGTCATATCTGGAAGACAGGTATGTAACCTTAGATATAGGTTCAGAGCATCTAATTAAAAGATTGACCAAGGGGTGCCCACAGGGTAGTCATGTGAGACCCCTGTTGTGTAATATTGTACTTAACATTGTTCTAGAGAAATTATAAAAGGAAAAAATAAATTTTATTGCTTATGCTGACGACCTTGTTTTGATTGTGCGAGGGGCAAGCAGATGTGAAATAGAAAGTGAAGGTACGCGAGTTTTTAATAGGATAATAGAATTAAGTGAGTCAGAGAGCTCGAGAGATAAAACAGTGGGCATTTTGTTTGAGCCAAAGCAGAAAGGAAAATATAGAAAAAATCCGATTATATCTCTGAATGACTGGAAGTTGAATATAGTACCACAGACAAAATACTTAGGAGTCGTTCTTGATGAAAGGCTCACTTTCACTTCATATATGGAAGCAACAAAGTGCAAGTTGAAAAGATAGTATATGGGTAAAAGAGGGCAGGTATAAAGAGATATAATATGACACTGGATAAATTGCGAAACCTTTACCTTGGAGCCTTAATCCCTATAATGATGTATGGATGTGTACAGTGGTATGAAAGAAGTAAAAAAGTTCACTTCGAAAAGAAGATGTCTAGCATACAACGACTTAGTCTGGTGCAAGTGGTTATGCAAGTGTGTCAATCAAGGCAATATTATTACTNCGACTTAGTCTGGTGCAAGTGGTTATGCAAGTGTGTCAATCAAGGCAATATTATTACTAAGTGTATTGCCTATAGATTTGATGGTTGATAGATGTGTCATACGAATTGAGGTGAGAAAAAAGAAGGGATCCGTGGTAATTCACAGGTGAGAATTACCAAGACAGATAAAGGCTGGATAAGACAGATTGATAAGAAGTTGTGTAACTGCTAGAAGATACGGTGGAGCAGAGGAGGTTCCTTCTAATGGAAGAAGAGGATTATATAAATTTCTGCCAAAAGCACAAGAGGTAAGGAAGAATAGAAGATGATTTAAATTGGGAAGAGGATTGATACAATTGATAACCGGGCATGGCAATTTTAGTGAATATTTATATCAGAGGAGGATAGCCGAGTCAAATATATGCTTGTGTGGACTCGAACCAGATACAGAGGAGCATATGCTATTTAATTCCACATTGCTTGATGCAGAGAGAAAAGAATGGATATATATTTTGAAAAGAGAAGGCAAGGAGTATATGTTTGGTCTGATTGGGAAAAATTGATCAGTACAAAAATATTATTTGATCTAAGGAAAGATACAAATTCAAAAAACAAAAAAAAACAATTTGTAACAGCCTGAAAACGAGGGAGAACTTGAAAAAGTGATATATTTAAGAGAGAAAATAATGATATTGAACAACAAGAATGAAAACAGAAGAATAGAACAGAGAGTGAATACAAGGATATAAATATACGGTATTGGCCAGATTGCCACGGAACGGGTGATGAATGTGAAATAAAATAAATAAATCGAGATTGAAAACCACTATCGACTACTATCGTTCCAATGCAATTCAAAAAATAAGCAGCAATTTTAATAATGTAAGTATGGACTAACAGAGTGTTTCTTTTTCAATATAGACTCTTCTTAATTTTTATTTGTAACTGAAAGTTAAGACTTATTCTAAAAACCTTAGCCCACAAAGCATGTGTTTCGTAGGGTTCATCTGTTCCGTCAAGAGTGTGTTTTCAATAACCGGAAAAATTATTATAGAAAAAAGAAGTCCAATGAATCACGAAAAGTGCGATAAATTTATTTTTTGAATAAAAATTCCTGGTTAAATTAAACTTAAGACTATTATTAATATGGAATTAATAGTGTAAAATTATTATGATAAGCTATGATTAGAATGATAAATAAATTTAATTTTTGATTAAACTACAGATAAATTATAAGACTTTATTAATTAAAATATAAGAAATGTATATACTTCATTACTGTTATTTCTTGTTAATCATTATTATTTATTGTTATTTATTTCTTATTGTTTATAATTCATATTACATTGTGAAATAAGAATAAATATCTGGGTGACCGAGCTTCAGTCAGATGGCTCACAAAATGGTCATATTATTTTCAATCAATCGTAAATTTTTTTAAACATAGTACCGATGTATGACTATGCATATCATGATCTTGAGAAAATGAATTTGAAAAGTATTTTTCGTAGAAGGATTCAACCCATGGCTTACTTACTCAGTTACACTGCTGTGTAACCATTAATGTAACGAGTGATAATTCCATACATAACTATTTTGCTAATTTAGTAACGGCGCAGTTTACGTTGCCCATATATGATTTTGTGTGTCTGTGTCCGGGTTTAAGGAGTGATTCCTAATTTTATGGAAATGACATACTGTATTTTCCCGGTAGAACACATACAAAGCGTAAATAGAAAATAACCAATTGTCTCAACGTCTCAAATATGTACGTGTTGGATCCGGGTTGAATTCCCCGACGAGAAAATTATATTTTCATTTATTTTTGTCAACATGATCTGCCTGATTATACTTTCCTCGTGTGTTTAACATTTTTATTGTATTTGTTAAAAAACTTTTTGTTTCAGTTCAAGAACAAATTTTAAGTCAGATGTCTCGAAAAACGCCGGTTTAATCATCCTGGTGTGCTGTTGGAGGCGAATATGAGTTTTCGGATTCTTAACAAAAATATGTCGTCTTTCCATGATGCAGCGGGAGATTGAACAGGAAATGCGGAGGTCAAATCCGCAAGAACAATATTTTAATATTCCACTTATTTGATTCCCGTAGTATCCGTTCAGATTTGGCGACGCTGAGCTCCTGATTGGGCTTGTTGATGTCTCGTATGTTAACTTTGGCGGCGAAGTGTTGTGTGAGGAAAATGTATAAAATGGAAAATAATTTTTTTTTTGTGGGGCTTTAGGGCTCGTCAACGGCAAGGTCATTAGAACCCTTAGAAAATAATTAAAAAAGGTTTAGTGAATGAAAATTTAGTATAAACAATAGTCAAAATGTATTAGTGTGCCGAATTTCACAGAATTTGGACAGTTAATTCTTCTACGGATAGAACCTCCTTAAGCAGCCAACTTAGCAATTTTATTCGCATTTCAGTTATTTAGCAGCTATTTATTTATAGCAAAAAATGTCAGAAATGATTAGTTAGAATGAATGTATAAATAGACTTATTCATCGACAAAAATGAATTTAAAAAAATACCATTCCCGAGTGTTCGAACCTCTTACCTTTCGTTTGAAAAGCATGCACTTTACCTGGAGACCCCCGAATACACTCATTGTACTGCATTATTTTCAAAATTAACAAAGCAAGATTTACACGTGTTAAAATTAACAAAGTACCATAAATAACATTAGAATATACAGCTAATTTATAAGAGGGTAATACGTGTGCTAATAAAGCTCTCTAACGTTTCCTTCCATCTAAGCGTTGCTGCCTTCGTTCATCACTTTCTTCGCCTCGTGTTTCGACTGCACGCCGTCGTAAATTTTCCAAACGCTGACTTCTTCGTTGTGTGTTTACTTCAGCTATACATTGACTTGCTATTCGTTTATGATTTGCCGACAAATTCAAATACGCCCAAGATCAGTGATGCATGGAGTAGGGGCATGTCAAGGTCTCGAATGCGCACGTTTCTTGTTTGTCGAATGCTGTAGTGCTGCCTTCGGTGGCATCCATGTATACTTAACATATACACTTTCGGTATTCGGATTTCCGAAAAAACAACAACGAATTTTCACCAAATCGGTGCCTAGCCCTTTGGATTCCTCTGATATAAATCCCCTTTTATACCAAATTTAGTGAAAATTCTTAGAGCCGAGATATACATTCACGTATATACAACAATTGCTCGGTTAAGAGTATTAGATTAGATAAAATCATAGAATACTTACTATCGATGTTATTCGATAGTCTTCGCTTGAAACTATCTCCGATAGTACCGTCAAAAGCCATCCGCCTCGACTTCCAAATCCATACGCAACCTCCATCTCACCCGATCCGATGAACCTAGGTCACATCCCCCAGCGTACGCACTTGGGAGTAGGGGCGGGTGGTGCAGTGGGTAACCCACCTGCAGCCAGAGCAGGAAGTCCCGGGTTCGAGTCCCGGTCCGTCGCAAATTTCACCTGGCTGTTGACGTTGCAAACACTCCTCTACGAGTAGGTACTCGGAAGTTGTGAGTTATAATATCACCGATAGTCTTCACTTGAAACTTCACTCCATAGATTTCAATAGTCCGACTATAGATGTTTAATGCTTCCTAGTATATGAATCGCAAGTGAGAATCGCATCCGATCGTATGCAGTGGTTCACATGGCATTGACACGGGAAGTCGCAGAGTTGTGTAACCTGATACAGCGATTGAGTTATCTAATCTGTAATTAAATAAGATGGCGTCGAGATGTCATCTCACGCCCTCCATTTGAAACATTTCCATTGGGCTCTAATTTAAGGGCTCTAATGACCTTGATGTTGACGAGCCCTAAAACGTCATAAAAAACCCATTGTTTCCCTTCCTACAGTGCGTTTTCATTAGTAAAAACCCATATTTCACGCCAGAAAGTGAAAATATTGCTATGTAACAACTTATATACAACTAATATTCTTCCATTAAGGCATTTATTAATTTATAAAGTACTAAACGTGTTGTCAACCGTTCTTGGCGGGACGCAAAATCGGAAGTTTTCAGACGAATAAATATTAGCGTACCAAATTCTAATTTAACAATTGTCCAACAATTTTATATTTGTACTACTCCTAGAATATTTAACTGAGTTGCTAATCGTTTTGGAGAAATTCATTTTGTAAGCTTAAATACATTTTTAAAGAGCCTAAAATTATTTTTGTTCGTTTTCTCAAATTACAGTCTTCTCTTAAAATCCAAAGTTAAAAGTCCTTTAACTCTTGCAACTGATTGCGAGCAGTTTTTATTTGTTTTTATGATTTGACAGCATTTATTTTAACCATTCCTTTCCGTTAGTACAATTGTGCTAAAAACGAATGCAGATTTGTAAAATTAGGTTAAATAAAATGTGATTAGTAAATAAGTTAAATTTAGAAACTTGTACAAGACCATGTTTCTCATTGTCTCTTGAATTTCTTGTACTAAACAATGTAACTACACTTTTGCTAGTACAAGAATAAAATTTATTTCAGTCCTGATTACGAGTCAAATCTGTTTTCTTTTTAGTTCATGTTAATTGTAGTTGGTGATCAATCAATCACTCCGAGAC
This sequence comes from Laupala kohalensis, assembly GCA_002313205.1. Lineage (NCBI taxonomy): Eukaryota > Metazoa > Arthropoda > Insecta > Orthoptera > Trigonidiidae > Laupala > Laupala kohalensis. Next base: position 121,634 of record NNCF01126472.1, read on the forward strand.
TTTGTATTTATTTTATGGCGAAGGAAATTCCGACGCAGGCTATATCTCCTGGGATCACATTAATTTATTTCACATTTATTTCCTTTCTTTGTCATGTTTAATTTTAATGTAAGATTTATCTTTGTATTGCGGAATGCAGGTGTTTTTATGAAATAAAATATTTAAATTGAACTAGGATATTTGTAGGAGTTAAAATGTGATTCTCTATAGCACACATTATAATTATTTGTAACAGGTATCAACACAGCCTTCTCCACTCTTCACGATCCTGAGCGTCCTCTTCCAACTGTTCAAAACTTCTTCCATGTGCAATATCTGTAAACATACCAAATTTTCTTCTCCCTCGTGATCTTTTACCTTCTATTTTTCCTCCGATTACTTTCTTTTGTAAACAATCTCTTCTCAATATATGACCCAACCAACTTTTCTTTCTGTTCCTTATTGTCTTCAAAATCATTCTTTCTTCATCAACTCTTCTAAGTACTTCTTCGTTTTTTATTTTGTCTGACCACTTGATGTTTTCAATTCTTCTCCACACCCACATTTCAAAGCTTTCCAGATATTTCTCTTCTTTCTTTCTTAATGTCCACGTCTCCGCTCCATACAGTACCACACTCCAAATGTAACATTTAGAAAATCGTTTTCTCAACTTCAATGGTATTCTTTTTGTTGTCAGTAGGTCTTTCATCTTTTCAAATGCCATCTTTCCCATACATATTCGACTTCTGATTTCTTCAGTACAACTTCCATCTGTTCGTATAAGTCCACCTAAATATCTGAAACTCTTCACTTGTTCTAGCACTTGACCTTCTAATTGTATATGTATTATTGAATCCGTTTTTCCTATCTTCATAACTTTAGTCTTATTTATATTGATCTTCATTCCATATCTTTTTCCGGCTTCATTTATGTGTTCAATCATTATTTTTAATTCCCCTTCAGATTCAGCCAGCACTGCTTGGTCGTCAGCATATTTAATATTTCTTAAGCGTTTATTCTCAATTTTAATGCCTGCCGTGTTGTTTAATGCTTCCTCTAAAAGTTTTTCAGCATACA
>NNCF01126472.1:122841-138517 GCA_002313205.1 Laupala kohalensis
CTGATGGTTCTATAGTCTTTACATTGTGTTGCATTGGTCTTCTTTGGTAAGGGTACTAGAATGGTTTTCAAAAGTTCTTCAGGCCATATTCCGGTGTTGTAAATCTTGTTGATTATGTTTGTAATTCTAGTTATGGCACAAGGTCCTAATGCCTTCAGTGCTTCCGATGGTATATTATCACAACCCAGTGCTTTATTATTTTTCAGTTCTTTGATTGCTTTCTTTACTTCCCACTCTTCTATGTTCTCCGATCTGTTTCCACTATTCTCTTCATCATCTTCTAGTTCATTCATTTTTTGATTATCTTCCGTTTTATACAGTTCTTTGATGTATTCAACCCAAATTGCTTTATTTTCTTCGACATCTGAAGTTATCATTCCATCTTTCCTCATCATTCCTTGTTTAGAGATCACTTTTGGTTTCTTTTTTGTTAAGTTCTTCACTATTTTATACATTTCTTCAGTTTTGTTGTATTTTTCTAGCTCTTCTACTTTTTCACATTGTTCTTCCATCCATTTTTCTCTTGCTCTGTCCGTTTCTCTTCTTAGTTCGTTATTAAGTTTCTTGTATTGTTTCTTGCCATTTTCAGTTTTATCTCTTTTCCACATTCTTCTTTGTTCCATTTTCTGTATCATTTCCTGTGTTACCCATTCTTTCCTTGTTCTATCTGTTTTCTTTCCAATATTTTTCTCTAGTGATTCCAAGATGACATTTTTCATTTCATTCCAATCCTCTTTCACATTTTCTTTAGCGATATTGCTCTTCAGTTTTTCTTCGATATCATGTTTGTACTGTTTTTCACCTTCTGTTCCTAACTTTTCATTATTCCACTTCTTTGGTGTTGTTCTTTTCTTCACATGTTTCAATCTTGTTCTGATTTCAATAGCAAGCAGATTATGGTCTGAGTTGACATCAGCTCCTGGATAAGTCTTTGCTTTCTTAATACTATTTTTAAACCTTTGATTAACCAAGATGTAATCTATCTGAAATCGCATTCTATCTCCTGGATTCATCCATGTGTACAGCCGTCTTTTATGTTGTTTAAACCAAGTATTTGATATCCAGAGATCATATTGTTTACAAAATTCTATTAGTTTTTCTCCTCTTTCATTCCTTTTTCCATATCCATATTTTCCAACTATGCCATGAACACTCTCCTCTCCAACCACACTATTCCAATCTCCCATTATTATTGTTCTTACTTGACCTTTTCCATTTTCATCAATTATTTCTTCTACTTGTTTGTATACTTCATCCACAAAATCGTCGGTATGTTCAGATGTTGGCATGTATACCTGTATGATTAACGTATCTACCGGATCACTCTTCATTTTCAAGGCAAAGACTCTTTCGCTCTTGGGTATTAACTTTGTAACATATTTGTCCAGACTCCGTTTGTATATAAATCCCACACCACAATATTTCTTATCTCCTCCTTTGTATACCATCTTGTACTCATCTGTTAACAATTCTCCTTCTCCAATCCACCTTATCTCCGCTAGTCCCATCAGATCTATTTGGTTTTTCTTCATTTCATGTTTAAGGTTCTCAAGTTCATCACAAGAATTAAAATGTAATGTAATACTTATACTGAAATAAAAACTTAAATTTATCCAAATTTTCAGAGGTTTCATTCAGAGCGTATTCCGGAAACATCAACCCACGAACTCCGTCCCATACGTTGCTTTACTTTTATTCGTTACTATAGACTTATAACCTTATGCCGGACGAATAGTATATATTTTATAAAATGAGTTACTATAAACACAGGATTCTAAATCCCATAACCCACGTCTGACCACTCGATAATGAATCTCTCCGCGTCAAAATGCGACATTTCGAACCATCCATATAAATCTAATACTGGAACGAACAATTGTTATGTGTGTGTGTTTGCATGTACCAACCGAACCGAAAAAACACCGAACTGACGTATTCGAATCTCTTTCGGGTCGGTCGGATTGAGGTGGAAATTTTCCCATGCTCACTCCATAATCGCTCTGAACTGCTACAAAAAATTTAGACCAATTTGGAGTGTATTAACCCACCAAACAGAGTGTTTAAAGTTTAAATGGGATATGACATAGGTTTCTTTCATTTCTAGAAATATTGTGTTAAAGTTTGATTATCCAGAGCATTGCCTTCACAAGTTTCCTGACATTATTTGGGTCAAGAAATCCAAATTTGTAGTCAAATATGAATTTTGATAGTTTACAGTAACCAAAAATTCTGTAATATGAGGAGAAAATTTGTTTAAAAAAATTGATATCTTGTTCTGTAATTGGCCGATTTTCGCGCTGTTCACTGAAAAATGTTGTTTTCTTATATCTATGAAAAAACTGTCCATATTTTAAAAAAATATTTTTTTGAAGAATTTAACAAAATAATTATGATGTAATTTGTTCATATTCCTGTTATTCGGTATGATGAGTTATTTTGCTTCACCAAAATTTTGAGATGTAACGTCAAGGAAGGTTTATGATCGTATTTACTGCTTAGAAAATTTGTTACAACATTAAAAGTAGGCGAATTTTACACAAACGCACAGGATCCACATCTTCCAGTTACTGACAATTTAAATAATATGATAGGAATGAATTATTTTTACTTGGCAGTTGTCAGAAAAAAACTTCTTTTATATTCACAGTTAAGAACAGTATTTCATTGAACAAAATGAGAGAGAGAAATTAAATTTCATTATGTTTCGTAAAAACAGTAAATTATGTGTCGTACGAAGTAAAAAGGTATATACTAAAAATCGTAAATTGCCTTAAAATTACGTCATTTTCAAGCTTTCAAAATCTTCCATATCTCAAGGCCCTCGATAGATCTAAGCCCTCACCAAAAAGAATAAAATCTGCCGTTGGAGATGTGTGTGTGTGTGCTAGTTTGATGATTACCGACAAGTTTATATTATTACTAGCTGATTACCCGGCGTTGTCCGGATTTTTCTTTACTCGTTAGACCAACGAACCCACTCAGTGGAAACCTCGCAGGTCGAATGTTTGCTTCCAATGCAAGATAGAACTGCGGCAGAGCGGTTGTACCATTTTCTTGAAACGCTTATAAAATCTAGACCATTCGTCCAAACTCTACGATTTAAAGATGTTTTTTTATCTATGTTAAATGCACAAGAAAATCCATTCAATTTGATGATTGATTTTGTACTTCTTAAATTCCTCTCTTAAACTGAAGTATTTCAACACTCCAATTTTTCATAACGTTTTTTCGATAATTTAAATTAAATTTAATAGATAGACATATATTGTCGCGTACTTTTTTGTAGAAATCTTCGAGACGAACAATATTGCCACTCATATTTGTCATCTATCTCTATCCGTTTAGGCAGCGTAAGTGAATATGGTCGATTTTCCCCCAATTTCATCGACATTTATATTCAATTTCATTTTTTATCTTTCTTTTCATACATAAAAAAATAAAATCTAGCCTATGTTCATCCTGAACATCTTAACTATCTTCTTGCCAAATTTCATTACGATCAGTTCTGTGGTTTAGTCGTGATTAAGTAACAAACAAACAGAAACGCTTTCACATAACGCATTTATATATTAGAATCGAGTATGGATTCTCGTTTGTCTATAGTAAAAAGGGTACTGTGGAACTTATTTAATACAGATTTGATGAATGCTACAATTTGTAATGCATCTTGCCGTCGAAGTGAGTCTGTCCACATCCTGACGGTGGGATTCAGAGAAGGTTCTGGAGTATTTCTTTTACTTTTCTTTTCTCCTATTTACCTAGTTTTTCACTTTATCACTTTTATCTTCTTTACTGACCTTCTCTGTGTGCTGAACGCTCACCCACGTGTTTGCTGGGCATGGCGACCCGTGTCGGAGGGAATGGGAATCCTGGCGAGTTGAGAAACCATGCGTACCTAGAAGGATATGTAATCCAGTACGCTAGCTTTGACCTCGGCCTCTTCTAGACGGGCGATCAGGGGCTAACTCACCCCCGACCAATCGGCTCTAACTAGGTTTTCGACTGAACTCCAGGGTGAGGGAAGGCAGGGGATCCTTCCCGCTGGTCGGTGGCGTTGGAGCAACCCTGCTTAAAGAACTCTGCGTGCCCCCGCTATATCCTCGTGTCAACCCTGGCACCTCAGTGGGGTGTCCCCATGTTGGATTCCGTGGTGGGAACACGGGAATGAAATTTAAATCCATACGCATGGAAAATCCTGTCCCCCACTTGTCGCTACTTGACGATTAGTTGGTAAAAGTGTGGATTTACACAGTTTTTTGTTAGGATAGCGACAGGCCCATAAAACCTCGCTTCCTATTAATGAAATGTAACGATGAGGGAAAGACTTTTAAGTCTATCAGTTCTGTTCGTCTTGCGAAAGCAATTGATATCATAGGTAAGCTTCAGTCTGTCTTGGGCCAGCGGAATGGTAAGATTATGTTGGACGCTCTCACAGATAAGCAGATCGAGAGCATTTAAAACTGAAAAAAATTGCTGGTCTTAAAATTAAGACAACAACACATCCTAACTTGAACATGTGCAAAGGTGTCATAAATCACGAAGACTTTTCACATGAGTCAGATGAAGACTTGAAGGTTTTCTTTGAGCCCCAAGGCGTGGTAAATATACATAGAATTAAGAGGAAGTTGCTGGGAAAGTTAGTCCCCACCTCCACACTTTTCTGACTTTTCATACGGCTCCTCTACGGAAACCATATACTGCTGTTTTTATACCCTGCGTGTGCGCCAGTATGTACCGAATCCTCTGCGCTGCTTCCAAGTGCCAGAGATTCGATCACATAGTCGACCGATGCAAGTCAGCCTGCGAAATATGTGTTATTTGCGGACAGACGTCTCAAGAGTCGTCAGCTTGCTCCTCGCCTCCGTGCTGCGTGAATTGTAAGGAAAGCCATCCTTCCAATTTCAACAACTGCGCAAAATATATCATAGGGAAAGACATCCAAAGGATCCGCGTTACGGAAAGGGTGTCTTTCCCCGAGGCCAGGCGTCGGTACCTCATCGAAAATCCGATAAATGTCACCAAATTCTTTGCAACAGCAGTCACCGTACCCAAAACACCTACAGTTTATTTTGGCTGTCAGGTGGTTTTGGAGAAAAAAGAAAAACCCAAGATGTGTCATTCTGGTGTTCAGGCATCATCAGATGATCCTTCTGTCTTAAAAGACGAATTTTTGGGGTGCAAAATCCTTATACCTACAAAGTACAAGGTATCACCCAAACAAAAATCTGTTTGTGTCTCAACCTCTACCTCAACTTCTACTAATAATCAGCAAGCTAAACCCGCGAAGAAGCAATCCCCCAACACAATCTCGGGGTCGTCCCCAAAGGAGAACTCGCTCCCCTCAGTTCAGAAGAACTGACGATTTAAAGTCGGATCCCATGTCGGCTCAACTTCATCTTGTCGCCGACGCTCAAGGAGCAGAAATAGTGGACTTGTTACGTCCGCGAGTGATCATTCCGACAGTGTTCACTGCGACTCTCCTGCGGAGGAGACTACAGCAGGGTCTGATTTCTAGTCGCCCACAGGAGAAAATCCAAACATCGAAGAAAGAGCGCATTAACTCCAGACCTTGGCTCTTCTTTCCTGGAATCTGAATAATATTCACGTTCGTTCAGATGACCTAAAACTCTTACTGTCTCGTCGTCTCCTCAAATAGTATGTCTTCAAGAAACACATGTATTACCAAAACACTCTTTTCTCTCTCGTGGTTATACCTGTTATCGGGCGGACTTAGAAGACGGCCTACGGGCACACGGTAGAGTCACTGTGCTCGTAGACGCTTCAGTCTATGCCAAAGAAGTCTCTATATCAAGCGTCTTTCAGACCGTATGTATAAGGGTGATTCTACCATCTCTTACATTTACGGTATGTAATATTGACATCCCCCGCCCCATCTTTCGTTCGCTAAGAAAGATCTTGCTGGTCTGATTGACATCCCCATTTCTTATCGCCGGGGATTTCAATGCCCATAATTCGATGTGATGTTCTTCACACAGCTGCCCAAAGGGTGATGTCATTTTTAAAAAACTGTTAGTTAGCCGAGATATAGCGCTCCTGAACACAGGCACACTCCACTCACTTCTGTACAACTTCTATGTCTCTCTCGGTGCTGGATTTAGCCATCTGCAGTTCCTCTTTTTCCCCAATCTCAGACTGGACAGTTCTTGACGATTTGTATGGGAGTGACCACTACCCCATTCGTATACATTTCAACGTCTTTTGCCCCTCGGTTTCTCGCCCCTCTCAGTGGATATTAAAAAAGCAGACTGGGATGTGTTTAAACGCAACATCAATCTTTGCTATGAGCCTTTCGCAGATGTGAATGCTTTAACATCCGATTTCACCAACGCGGTTCTCAAAGCCGCCGATGTTGTCATCCCTAAATCATTATGTAATCCAAGGCATTGCCCTGTTCCATGGTGGAATTAGGATTGCGCAAAGGCGGTCAACACCAGAAAGAAAGCTTTAGCGCGGCTTAAGAAGTATCCCACTGTTGAAAATCTCATTAGGTTTAAAAGGTGCAGAGCCAGAGCAAAACGAACCCTTCGATAAAGTAAGTCGTCCTCCTGGAAGGCTTACTTTTCATCTCTTACAAACCGTACTCCATCATCAGTCGTATGGCAGAAAGTTCGTAAGATTCAAGGTACATGGTCCTCTTTTTCCATCCCTGGTCTCAATGTAAATGGACAGCTTGAAACTTCACCTGAAGTCATCGCTGAGGAACTTGCATCGCACTACGAAAGAGTCTAACTCCTCCGGTTTTTCTCCATTAATTCTTCAACAGAAAGCTCGCGCGGAAAAGTGTTGCTTGGATTTCTCCAGTTGCAGAGACGAGGAATATAACACTTCTTTCCTTATGACGGAACTGACCTCTGCCCTTGCGTCTTCGAAAGATGGTCCCTGGTCCTGATCGAATNTTCAAAACGCGATGTCAAAACATCGTCCAGAGATAAGCATAAAATTCCTTCTGAAGTTATTTAACTGTATTTGGAACGGGCATACCGTCCCTGGTCTATGGCTTGAGGTAATAATTATTCCACTTCCGAAGGAGGGAAAAGATCGTTCTAATCCGTCGCACATTCGACCGATTTCTGTGGCAAGCTGCGTTTGCAAATTGTTAGAAAAATTGATAAATCGTCACCTTGTTTGGTCGCTGGAATCGCACCTCAGTTGAATAAGGCTTAGTGGCGTGATGCGGGGGTTCCACGTCACCAGAGATATTTTCCTCTGAACTCGTAGAACAAAATGACAGATGTCTCGGTTTTCCCGCCTGGAGTGCCCCAAAGTGTGTATCACACCCAAGTGACTTCAAAGCGGCCGAGGGTTCACAGCACTCCCGCTTCAGAAGAAAATAAGGAAAAGTTACAGAGTATTCCGTATGAGAACGCTTTTATTTTAATGACCAGAATAAATGTAAGTTTGGAAGAGATTTCACCCTTTTACATCTTCAGGATTTAGAAGGACTTGTTGACTCTCTAAAGAGCATTAAACAATGGAGAAGCGGAGCAATTCTGCTTCAAACGAAAACAAGTAAGCAAGCTTTAAAGCTCCTACAATGCACACTGCTTGGAGAATACTCTGAACTCCACGCTGCGCTTAACTAGCTAGGGAATGATCACTTGCAGGGATATCATCGATATATCCTGTGATGATTTAGTACAGGAATGGAAAGCTGACGACGTGGTAGGTGTCAGTAAGATCACGAGGAAGGTTGGTGTTGTTCCTGAGAAGACCGCCACCTTCATCGTGACATTTGACTGTCCTAAACTGCCGAGATATCTCAAAGCGGGATGGCTAAACCTATCAGTGCGACCCTTCATTCCAAATCTTCTGCACTGTTTTTAGTGCCAGAGGTTTGGACACACGATAACATCGTGTAAGGGCCGTGTTACCTGCGGGAAGGTGGCACACGAACCCGGCGTTTCATGCCCGGGGTCTGCCAAATGTATTAATTGCACAGGCAGCCACCCGGTGTGGAGCAAGGATGTCGTCTCCGTTCTTAAAGAAAAAAAATCAAAGAAATAAAGACAACCGAGAATATACCGTACGGTGAAGCGCAAAAGAAGTACAGGGCTTTACACCCTATATTTTCTACCCATTACTCCACCCCAGCGAAGACTCCTGTTATAAAGAAGAGTATTTCCATCGAGGTAGATTTCACTCACATGTCTACAGCTACGTCGTTCACATGCCAGTGCAAATGTGGTAAGAAAATTCTTCAAGCTGCTCCCGAAAAGCCAAAAACGTCAGCGAAACCCAGTTCTTCTGCTTCAACACAGAACAAAACCGGCAATGAGAAAGTATTTCCAACAAGTGCGAAAGAAGAAACGTGGAAACAGCAGGATTCCAAGGCTAAACACCTGAACCTTGCCGATTTTTTAAAATCAAAAACATCAACAAGTCGCGGAGACGAAAACAAGCGTCTCTGCCCTACCTTCCTCCGAATCGGATTGCGCGTTGTCCGACGGTGACGCGGAAATACACATTCAGGAGCCCGACCCGAGAGGTTCCAAATCGTAATGACTTCCACACTTCAGTGGAACCTTAAAGACTATAGAACTCAACGTGAAGAGTTACAGCTCTTAGCGTGTCGCAATCCGATCTGTATTTCCCTGCAAGAGACCCACCTATTACCAGAACTTTTTTCTGGAGCTTTAGAGCTCGTCAACGGCAAGATCATTAGAGCCCTTTATTACCAGAACACTCTTCCTCTTTGCGGGGAGACATCAGCTTCTGATATGATGACACCATGGGAGACCGAGCAATAGGTGGAGTGGTTTGTTAGAAACACTATCCTCTCCTCACCTGTCCTCCTAGAAACTCAAATCCAGGCTATAGCAGTCACAATTCACAGCGTACCAACTATGACCGTGTGTTTTAATATATCTCCCTCCGACACGAGGTTCCTGGGAGACGTCCCTCAGAGATTTAATTCACCAGTTCCCTCGACCATTCCTTCTCCTTGGAGATTTCAACGCACACAGTGTACTTTGGGGTTCGTTGAGCAATTGCCCCAGAGGTCGACTGCTGAATTATCTCTTTGAGTGTGAAGATTTACGTTTAATTAACATCGGGGAAATGACCAACTTTGCGTTTGCCACGGGGTCATGGACTTCTATAGACCTATACATTTGCTCTCCTGAAGGTGCAGATATCTTCCAAAGAATTGTAGAAGATGATCTACATGGTAGCGACAATCATCCTATCTTGTTGTCCTTGCAGGAACGTGCGTCTGTTCCCGAAAGTAAGCCTCAGAAATGGATTCACAGAAAGTATAATTGGATATTGTACCGGCCTCTCGCTGTGAAACGTGTATTGTTCAAGAGAGGGTCGACCATCTGACCCAGCTAATTCATCACGCTGCTGAAGAATCCATTCCGAAAACATCTACGTTTCCGCGAAGACCTCATGTCCCCATATGGACCGACGCATGTCGCCAATGTCAATCGGGCGAGGCGAAGAGCATTGCGAAATTTATGGGTAGTTCATCTCAGGAAAACCTCGTCGCATATCGGATTGCTAGAGCCAAAGCGCGCAGAACCATCAAAGAATCCAGATACAACTCATGGGAAGAGTTCCTAAATATTACGAGAACAACGTCGTCCATTAAAGTATGGGACTCAATCCGAAAGATTGTCGAGTCCCAATATCTGAACTGAATTATCAGGGTCAGGTTCTCACCAACAACAGAGAAATGGCATTAGCGATGGCTAAATACTTTGCTGACCTAACAACTACAGCAAACTGCGATCCTAATTTCGCGAGGAAAAACGAAACAGCAGAGAGCACCTCCTTTCACTTTCGTTCCTTAAACTATGAACCATACAACACTCCCCTCTCAATGTGGGATCTTGAGTCGGCTCTAGCGACAATCCACGACACTGCTCCTGACGCTGATGATGAAATGCTCAGACAACTCAGTCTCGAATCGAAAGAATACCTTCTGGATTTCTTTAATCTCTCATGTTTCGAGGGAGTATTCCCTAATTCCGGGGAGAAAGCACCGCTTATCCGTTTACTAAAACCAGTAAAGGACAAATAGGCCATCAGTAGTTATCGCATTATCGGCTTGACGAGTTGCATCGGTAAAACTCTGGAAAGAATTACGTGTCGTCTGGTATGTTGAAAGGCATAACTTGCTGAGACGATCTCAGTGTGGTTTCAGGAAGTTCCATTCCACCCTGGACAACTTACTTCTCCTGGAAACAGGAATTAAAGATTATTTCGCTCAGGTTTATGATACTACTTCGCGTCATAGCATTTTACAACAACTCTATGCCTGGAGATTTAGAGAACATCTTCCTCAGATGTTACAGTCCTTTTTGGATCAGCTTCACAACCATAGCTGGGGTGCGAAAACAAAAGTCGACAGTATTATTAATAAGTATGTCACGTATATTACCAATCACAATGAAAAGTTCTGCATTGTTTCCGACGGGTATTCGGAAGGATTGGAAAAGTTTTGCACAAAGTCGATCAAACGATTACGCCGTCAAAACAAAAATCTGGAACACAAAGAAGCTTTTGATTCAAATATATCATTTTACAGACGCAAGAACAATTTCTGAGAATCGAAAATAATAAGACTCACCTAATTGAAATGTAATGCCAAGAATTTGACAAATATGTAAGTCTCACAAAAATTGCAGAAGATGTCGATTGTCTGATAGTACAAACAGCACAATATTTAATAAGAGAATATAAAAATACGTGGATAATTGGAGAGGATATAGATTTATTAGTAATTGTACATGGGCGAGCTACACCAGAGGACCAAATTTATTTTAAAAAATCAAGCAGAGACAGTTTTGAAAATACAATTTATTCTAGTAGAAGTTTCAAATATGAATAACTGCGGTCATTGGTTGACTTTTTACATGACATGACCGGTTGTGACACTACACTGCTTTTTATAATCAAGGGAAAAATAAACTAGTAAAATTACTCCAGGATTACGTAAAATTACGAGAACTGGCGAAAAGTTTTTATCTAGAAAACGTAGACAATAAAACAATTTCTCAAAATGGGCTTGAAATAATTTCATGAATGTATAAGTCCCAAAGTAAGTTGTTATATCCGGGGTAGGAAGACCGAGGTGGATGATAACAAGTTTACTGTATATAGAGTTTATTCGGAGCTTACGAATACGTACTCTATTACCAAAACCCAAATCTCGTCCGTGTTCAATCCTAGTAGTCGTTAAAGCCAGAGGAAAAGTCCGTGGTAGCGCCGCCTCGTCGTAGATCCTGCCGTGTGTGGTAGCGTTCCAATGGTCCGGTAGTCGTGGAAGCCGTTGACAAATGCGAGAATAGTTTCCGGAAGAAGTTCCAAGAAAAGGTCCGGGACGCAGGTCACGAGACGGGCATTGCTCTATTTCTCTTCAGCTCCTCTTCTACCGTCTCTGGGACGCGCGCCGTCTTTTATCCCTGTCCCTTGGGGAGGGGGAAAACAGCCAGCCTACGTGCCGACATGGGCTGTGCCGACGTGCGTGTGAGCAGAGATGGCGGAGGTTTCGCCGTGGTCCACCGCGCTAATGTCGACGTTGGCGGCGGCTGCTCCATGCTGGTGGCGGAATTATTCCACTTTGTTGCCACAGCCACGGTGTCGATGGCAAGTATCGATGTGCGGGGCGTGCAATATGAATGAAAATTCAAATAATATGAAATTCGAATAAAATTACGCTGTTATCTCTAAGTTATTATAATCTTTTAATAAATATTAAAGGATCCCAAATCCAATTATTTCTGTAATAATTTAAAAGTCTTTTTTTATTCTCACATCACCCCAACAAAATAAAATTATTTTATATATTTTCTAAAATTTATATAACAATAATAATAAAAAAATCTATAGGGTCTTCTTGTCCCTTTAAAATTTTTTTGATTATGCTACCTTTGCAGGGTCAAAATACCTCGGCTCTTTAATTTAATATCAGTGAGCAGGTTCGACTTTATATTATTCCCTAAAGACAGTTTTTTGATAAACAGGCGAGTAACAATAATTCCTTAACACTAACTTGCTCAATCTGTCGGGGATGTAGCATTGTGAGAGTAGTTGGTTTGTATCATAAAACAAAACAAGTTTAATTACAGAGAATACTGTTCTTGTATAGAACAGGATTAAGAATACAGATGCTGAATTACATATCGATTTACAAAGTCCAATAAATCATTATTACAAATTTAAATGTACCGGGTTTTTCTAAGTAGTCGCTAAATTTCACTAATATTACATGAGTAGAATTACAAGAAAATTTAGATTATCCCTCCTGAAATGAATCAATTGCAAGTTTTTAGAATACCAGCCATGTTAACCTCCAAAATCACTAGAAACTACGTACACAGAATTACGTGAATTTAGACACTCAGATCGAAATGGCTTCAAAATTTGTAGGAACACCGCTCGAAGAAATACATATAGGAAGATTAACACATAATGGATAGGCAAGACAAACACAAGAATTACACAAACTCAGCCCAACATACAAACACCACCAACATCTGAGGAGAAAAGAGGACGAGAAGCTTCTCGTCAGTATCTTTATGGACTAAGATGTGCAAAGAACTTCCATAATTGTGTGTTCGGCCGCAAAGAGTTGAGTTCATTGCCTTGCTGTATCGTTTTAACAGTTCAGTGCCCTGTTAGTGTTTGTAAACGTCTTTGGTAAACACTGCAACACCAGTGGTCACTTGTGATGTCTTGAGGTTTGAAGTCTTCGGTTTGAAGTCTTCACATGAAGCTATGTTCTGAAGTCTTCACATGAAGCTACGATCTGATCACCAATCTTTCATAGCACAAGAGTAGCGCACCAGTCTGGAGACACTCAGGTGGCTGATTCGATCCCAGCACAGGTGTAGATTTTCAGTTTCAGATATTCTAGCGAGCGACGTCACAACACGATTTGGAGATGACATCCCTTAAGATTTCAAATGCAGTGGCACTTCTCTTGTCACATTCCATGTTTAATCTTCATATCTGTTACTCTGATTGTGTCATCATTTCCTTTGCACAACTTAATGATTCCACCCAATTACCAGTTCATAACAGGAGAGGGATTTACAATGTGAACTAAGTCACCTACTTTGATATCAGATTAATTCTCTCCATTTGCTACGAGATTGTAACCCTAAAAGATATTCGTGTGACCAACTATCCCAGAATAACCTTCTTCTATACTCAATTTCATATAAGTTCTGACGTTTACCTCTAACAAACATTGACCCAGAAAAATCACCAATACTGGGCATAATTGAATTAATGACCCTACCAATTTAAAATGAGAAGGGGTGAAGGGAATAACATCATTAGGATCATTTGACAAAGGAGTAAGAGGTATTGAGTTGAGAATAGCTTCAATATTACATAATAAAGTTAATACTTCTTCATAATACATTTCTGAATCTTTAAAAACATAATTTAAATGATACTTCATGGATCTTACTTCACGCTCCCATGATCCACCAAAATGTGGAGAATATGGAGGTATAAAATGCCATATGATTGTTGACTCTTTGAAGAAGATTATTGACAATGGAGTTTTAGAGCGTTTACATTGATTTACGTTTTCAGAACGTTGATTGCTGGCGAATACGAAATAAGTTGGATTGTCAGAATGCACATGTGAAGGTTTGCCCCTACGTGCAATAAAACGATGTAACACTTGTAAAAATGAAACATCAGTGAAAGAGGTAACTAGTACCAAATGGATAGCTCGAGTCGTCCTACAAATGAACAAAATAATATATAAGCCTTAACTAAAGAAGTTGAATGACGTGAGCTCTTGATAGTGACAGGTCCCGCATAATCAATACCTGTGTAAATAAATGGGTAGGTATGGTCTTCCCTCCCTCATCATTTGTCGTGCTTGTCTTGAAGACAGTATAAAACTATTTTTGCGGCAATAAAATAGCTTTAAATATTGGTATAAATGGTAATGTTGTATTCTATTTTTGTATTCCAGCTTAAGGGACCTGTCAAACTGTCCCACAACAGGCCTCGAAGGTGCCCCAGGAGTTCACGAAGGGTTAGAGGTCCGCAATTACTATTATAGGAGAAGATCTCGCTCCGACCGGTTTGATCAAAGGATAAACCCTGTACTCGTTTTACAAAGGGGTGAGTAGACCTAGGAGTTACTCCGGATGTTGAGGTGTGATAAATAATGCCCACCTCAACATGAATCGAAATCCAGTTTACCCGGACAACACAGGCTCTATCTACTGCGCCACGCTCTCTCCCAGTCGTTACACAAATGTCTCGAAAAATCATTTTATATAGAACAAACAACAATTCATTTTTCTAATTTTAAAGTTTTTTTAAAATTGGGGCTTAAGGGCCAGCGTCTAAGTCATTAGATCCCTCGTAAGTATAATACGTAAGTAAGCTTTTACATGTTACACATGGGAAAGTATAATAAATTTAAAAGAAATCGTGGGTGAACACATCAGAAAATAAAGCAAGCATGATATGATTAGAGCATAAATGACTTTTCTCTTTAAAATAGGGCTCTAATGATCTCGATGTTGACGAGCCCTGAAGCCCCACAAAAAAAATTCTCTTTAAAATGCGCAGTGGAAGTTCTGATTTACTAATATCTTCTTTGGTGTCCAAGATGAAATACAAATTGTACTATTCATCAAATCTGTATTCAATTTAGTTCCACAGCACGTATTACTCAAACGTTTTAGATATAAAGTGCATTCTATAAAAAATTTTAATTGAGAATTTGAACAGCAAGAAATGTCATTCAATTCACAAAAAGATGGTATTAATGTTCGTTTATGTTGATAAAACAAGGATAATATAAGAAAAAGTAATCTTCAAAATTCCCCATTAACAAGACAAAATATAATGACTGTTTGAAATTTTGAAGGCGACCCACCACTCGTGGAGACTTCAAATTTCGGGAACATTTAGAATAGCAATAGAAGAACCTGTCCCACTCCTAAAAAATTCCGGGATATATGATAGATTTTTAGAATTTTTTGGAAATATTTGATACATTTATTACAAACTTTTCATATAAAAATGATATGATCAACTTGAAAAATGTTTCTTGATTAGATTTAAAGAATATTCTCAATAGGGGTTAGTTTTGGTAACTAATTTTGGTTCAAAATTAAGAAACAAACATAAAAAACTATATTTAAATGTAGGGAGCGCTAAATAGAGTGTGAGGGGTTAAAAATGTAATGAATTTGTAGGAACACCAATTCCTACATATAACTACATAGACATATCCTACATATAGTACATACCTTCGTACTAATAACATACTGAAAGCTCCCCCATGCCACAAACGCACGTTGCATGTCCGCCATGTTTGTTTACTGGCTTCCAAAGCAATACCACTCGCCACGCCAAGGAATTCTCATAACAATAAACAAACAAGAAGCTAGAACCATACGACTCCATGACAGCAGAGAGAAACTCTAGGAGCCGCTTACTGATCTGTTCGGTTCATACAACTTGTTAAGAAACTTCTGGAGAATACCAAGACTACGACACAATGCTATACCTCTCAGACAGTCATATGTCTTTGTTTAGGTTATACCTGCTAGCAACCAGAAAATCATTCTCTCGCCAGCTGTCGGACTGAACACATCGTTCTAAAGCAGCTCCGAGTCGAGTACGTAACCTCCGAAGTAATCCAATCTTCGAACTTACGCTGACGACGCTC
>NNCF01126472.1:138674-161764 GCA_002313205.1 Laupala kohalensis
AAATTCAGAATCAAATTTGACTACGCCAGACTCGAAAGAAATTTCATTTCAACGGGACCCCGATCAAAATTTGAGGAACTCAAATCCTCGGGTACGTCCGACATCAGGGGAACGTTATTTCCCAAATTCGACGAGTCCAGACGTTCTACGCAACGCCGCTAACAACGCCTAAGCTCGAGAAACAAACGACTGGAAAATTCTCCACGGCGAGACCATCGACCTCAAGAATCGATACGAGATAAACCATTTCGGCGACCTCAACCGGGCGCGCCACCACGACCGGAGGATCTTCCGACCCAGAACCATCGACCTCAGGGATCGATAAAGAAGCACACTTCCTACGACGACTCCGACTAGTGGCGTCATCACTCAAGAGGCCGCTGTACATTCCGTGGACTGTTGCTACCGGCGCCGCCTTCCGTCGACGCACAGAACGCTAAACGACGCCTGTTTTACGTGAGCAATTAGTTCACACGGAACTTCCAATTTTACCGTTTGTCGTCTTGTGCGACTCATTTGTTTGTCCCCATGCGACTTTGTTTATTTACGCAATAAATCTTGTTCTTTAACGAACCGTACTCAGACTATTTATTTTGGAGAGGAGGATACGTTATTGTGAATACAATAAAAGATCTTCCCCGACAAAATAAATAATTGGTTGACCCCGACGTTCAAAACCGAGGTATACTAAATAATTGGTAACCTTTCCGACGTGATTTGAACACGCAACCTTCTGATCTAAAAAAAAATATTACGATTTGTTGATTCATAATCAACTGGTGATCCCAATGCAGCATTTCTGGCCACGATTCACTCACTTCTCGTGCTATTGAATTGTGCTGCCTAAGTCGTGACTTCGCGAAAAATTTTTACTCAATTGGAATCGAACTCCTAATTTAAAATTTTTCGCGTTAATGCTTTAATTTTAACATATATCACAAGTCTTGTTTTTTTAACTGTCTTGTTAATCCAATTTTATTTCAGTTAGTTTTCCTACGTAACGTAGCTCCGCTTTGCTTAGTAGACAACCGCTAACTCCAATTATCTGCTACTACTTCACTATGTTGACTGAAAACGTGCAACTGTCCACTACCTTTTCACCAGACACGACTTCGAGCATACCCCTTCCAAATTTCTGGAAGGAACTTCCGAAAAAGTGGTTCACGTATGTTGATGCACAATTCACTGCGCGCGGAATTACTTCCCCATTCATAAAGCATGTAACAATTCTCCCAAGTTTGCAATACGTGATCAATGCTATCACTCCAGAATTCTTGACACCAGACGACCATGACTCATACAATCGTCTCAAACAATTCTTGATAGACCGATACACGAATTCGCAAACTTCAATCAACAAAACTTTATCGGCCGAGACCATGGGAAACAGCACGCCATCGGAATTCCTTCGTCGACTCCAAAACCTAACTGGAACTGAATTGCAAGACGACACTTCCTTAGCGCAAATATGGCTCGACGCTTTACCGCTCACCATTAGAGACATATTGACATCGGCATACGCTAAGTACAGTCTGTCCGAACAAGCAGACCTCGCTGACAGAATTCACGCAGTGCTCCCCACTTCAAATGCAGTGGACGCTATCCATGTCACTGTTACTCCGAACAAGACGACAGAGATTACTGATTCTTCGAGCACTCTAGACGCAGAAATCACTACCACAACCGTCCCAACTACTCCCGTTACTCCCTGCACAACGAGTACTCTTGACGAGGTAGTCAAACCGTCGTAGAAGCTGTCACAACTACCAATGTAAACACAACAGCACTAGCAGATCAAATAATCAAGCACATNTGTAAACACAACAGCACTAGCAGATCAAATAATCAAGCACATCCTTCAAACCTTGGACACCCTCACCAAGGAAGTCGCGGAATTAAAGAAAACGCTATCCCAACAAAACACATGCTCTGAAATACGATCAAACATCTGTTGGTTTCACGCTACATTTGGAAATCACGCGAAACGATGTTCAGCACCGTGCAGTTTCAAATTCAAACGCGCTACAACCGCCAGCATCAACATCCAGTCTTTCCATCCACGGAAGACAACATCTAACAAAATATGTTATTATCACTCCACATTCGACATCGCAGCTAGACGCTGCATGATAGGATGTAAATACAACAGAACTGTAAACAATTCAGTAGCCAAGGCCCACTGCAATATTTCAAACGTCTCACGGCACCGAACTTGCACAACTGACCAGACAAGATTGCCAGTTACTCCAAGCGACGCAATACGGCCTACTACACCTTTAAAATCGATTCTCAAGAAATCGACGGNCATACCGACAAGAGGATCGATCAAATCCATCAACAAAAACGCGTCAAAACCGAAACCAACAATTTCGAAGAAACCTAAGGAAGTACACACGGTCTCAACAAACTGCAAAGCTCGCTCTCGACGTCACTCGACCACACTTCCGATTTCAAAAAAGCAACAAGCTGTTCCTACTGCTAAGCCACGCAAGGAAGACACAGCTCAATTTAAAGTAGTACAACTCACGACGTCTTCTGAATCTATTCATGACAAGTCTCAACAAGAGGACCAGTTCTACAAGGACCTCACCGCGCTTCTCCGCAAGCACAACGTCCACATTTTTCTGCCTATACAGCACAACATAAATGCAAATAATAAAAATGCCACAACGCGCTGACCAAATGCAAAATTCTCCTGACAAAAAGGAGAAGACACCGACAGCATTCACGGTTAACATGTACTAATGCTTTTATCTCCTCTTCCACCAGATGACTGACCTGCAGAACTACTAGTTCAACAATTCACCACTGGTTAACAGGTCACCCTGGTCTACTGTATCATTATATTGCACATGTAACGCGCGTAACTAAAAATCCACAAACCTTTTTACTTTAAAGTGGATATTTTTATATCACAAGGCTGATATGTACGTACTGACGGAGAAATAAGCTACTCCAACTGAGAAATCATACAGTAATTTAATACTGGCTGACTATCATGGATGGTGAAATCGCGAGTTTTTACACAAATAAAAAACCTCATGCTATAAAACTACTGTCCAATTGCAAATGGAAAATACCTTTTTTCATACCTCAGAAAACTATGGATGTACTAACAGAAATGAACTTGACCATGAACAGAGAAATCATGCAGTTTATCCGCATGACTATCCCAAGTGGAAGAGCAAATTTTGAGTTATAACAAACATAATCAATGAAGTTGAAACATGTTATCATTCCAACATCATAATCTATCCAACCTCCTGATGTGGCAGCCCCTACATAAATTTGAATCTAATATGTATAATGTTTCCTTCCCAACTATCGCTGACGAGATGAACCTAGAGACGGCCTGCAAGGAGTCACCTGCAACCTGCAAGCAGATCGCCTGCTACCTGCAAGGAGCTACCATCTCCCCACCACGCACATCCTGCAAGGAGCCACCTGCTGCCCTGGCCCAGCCCAACACGTCCAGTCCAGCACCAGCATCCCAACTCCTCACTCATCTTGCACCCAAGGACCCGGTCCATCCCATTACGTCCGACAACATCCAAGCCAATTATCTACGTCACGACAGTAAGGCAAGAGGAACAACTTCCTCAGAAAGGCGACGTTCAAGCACTTTTTCCTTGAAAAAAAAATGTCAGATCCGAATCTGGCATCAACAGGTCGAACACCAAAGTCGACCCCAAGGTTTTTTTCCTTGAACGGGGGAGTGATGTAGGAACACTATTCCTACATATATCCTACATATAGTACATACCTTCGTACTAATAACGTACTGAAAGCTCCCCCATGCAACAAACGCACGTTGCATGTCCGCCATGTTTGTTTACTGGCTTCCAAAGCAATACCACTCGCCACGCCAAGGAATTCTCATAACAATAAACAAACAAGAAGCTAGAACCATACGACTCCATGACAGCAGAGAGAAACTCTAGGAGCCGCTTACTGACCTGTTCGGTTCATACAACTTGTTAAGAAACTTCTGGAGAATACCAAGACTACGACACAATGCTATACCTCTCAGACAGTCATATGTCTTTGTTTAGGTTATACCTGCTAGCAACCAGAAAATCATTCTCTCGCCAGCTGTCGGACTGAACACATCGTTCTAAAGCAGCTCCGAGTCGAGTACGTAACCTCCGAAGTAATCCAATCTTCGAACTTACGCTGACGACGCTCATGCAAGTCAAAATTCAGAATCAAATTTGACTACGCCAGACTCGAAAGAAATTTCATTTCAACGGGACCCCGATCAAAATTTGAGGAACTCAAATCCTCGGGTACGTCCGACATCAGGGGAACGTTATTTCCCAAATTCGACGAGTCCAGACGTTCTACGCAACGCCGCTAACAACGCCTAAGCTCGAGAAACAAACGACTGGAAAATTCTCCACGGCGAGACCATCGACCTCAAGAATCGATACGAGATAAACCATTTCGGCGACCTCAACCGGCCACGCCACCACGACCGGAGGATCTTCCGACCCAGAACCATCGACCTCAGGGATCGATAAAGAAGCACACTTCCTACGACGACTCCGACTAGTGGCGTCATAACTCAAGAGGCCGCTGTACATTCCGTGGACTGTTGCTACCGGCGCCGCCTTCCGTCGACGCACAGAACGCTAAACGACGCCTGTTAAACGCGAGCAATTAGTTCACACGGAACTTCCAATTTTACCGTTTGTCGTCTTGTGCGATTCATTTGTTTGTCCCCATGCGACTTTGTTTATTTATGCAATAATTCTTGTTTTTTAACGAACCGTACTCAGACTATTTATTTTGGAGAGGAGGAGACGTTATTGTGAATACAATAAAAGATCTTCCCCGACAAATTATAATATTTTATTGGTATCTATATAGAAATGAAGGAACTAAGTCATCCGACTCGGGGGCATTTTTTGGATGTCTTACCCTAGGGTACTCTTCAAGTGACTTAACTTAAAATTACAGTATCAACTTAAGTAATGTTTGAAATGACATGAAATAAATTAAATTGCACAAGTTTGAAAACCCATTGTATCGCTCTGTATGCAATCGCGAATACGTGTTTTTTTACAAATCTTTGTTTTTAAATCATAGAATGATGTCTCTATTCTTCAAAAGAAAGAAAGAAAGTAATGAAGCCCTGAAGGTTAATTTCATGTGACATTACGCTGAAAGCCTGCAGAGACGTTGTAGAAGGAACCCACACTCTTCGAGGCTCAACCAAAAAGTATGACGTTGACAGAAAACCACCATCAAGGTACATTGTTAAATCTAGATCTGATCCTGTTGTGTTCTGTGCGGGAAACATCTCGAAAGCTTTAGTTACATTATTCGGAAAGAAGTTTTTGAAACGAAAACAACTGGCTGAGAGAGATTAATGTCAAGATATATTTTCCACTAGTATTGTATATTCGATTATGAATACTGTAACAATTGATTAGTTCTTTACTGTTAATTAAGTTGATGTGAAAGATTTGAAAGGCATGCATGTTTCGTGAGCGAGAAGAAACGTACCGCGACCTCGGCGACGGAGCAGCAGTGGAAGGGGGAAGGGACTGTAGGGGCTCAGGGTATTGTGTTTCCTTGTTCGGAGGAGGAGCAAACAATATGATAAAGTGAAGTGTGTCAGCGTTTTACGCGTTATTTTGGCCAGAAGCTGAAAGGAAGTAGCAAATTGTAACAACAAATGACGTCGTTAGAATTAAAACTAGAAAGGAACGGAAAATCACGGGATATATTTTTGAAGAAGACGAGGTCGACGTTGGTGGCATATCTGGATACTAGCTCGCAGTTATAAGGAGAAGATGAAGAACGTGACTGGAAAGGGGGACAGGCTTTTTATGAGTTGAGGGGCGACAAAAGGTGGCAGGCTCAGAGAACAAGTGAGTGGGCGAACGAGGCACCTACTCTTAGACGTATCTATAGGAGTAAGTGACGAAAGTCATATGCGAACGACTGCATAGAAGCGTCGTAGGACTGAAAAGAAGGAAGCGTTGGAGAAATGGGTTTGACATTCGAAATTCAATAACTGACAGAATTAAATGTTGAGGACAATGGACGAAAGGGGTCATCGAAGGGATTTTTTTGAGGGAGAACGAAACCTTGAAGGATAGGGAAAATACAGAAATTTAGCTGGGTGATTGACTCGCGAGTAAGACACGTCACACCAAAAATTACCAATCGTAAAGATTCCACGTGGAGTAAAAATTAAATTCTATTGGAATAGAAAATCACATGACTTTTTTGAGGAGGAGCGTGACTGCAAGTTACGGGGTGTTCGAGTGGGGAATTGTCGATTTAATAACAAGCAGAGACGCTCCGAGTACAGATTATCCGGAGCTTCAGCATTATTACTTCAGATCTTTTTCAGCATTATTACTTCACTATCATTCTGATATGTTACTCTCAGATTTTTCGGCCATTAGTTCTTAAATATCTTTACAAGTTGTACTTGGGTTACAACTTTAACTTATCAGACTTATCATCACGTTATCAAAACTTGAACGTAGGAAGCTCGCTCCAAGATCGAGTTGAAAATCAACTATCTTCAATTTGTTTGCAAATTAGTTGCGGTACTAAGACTTTGTGATCGGATCTTGTTGATCGACACTTGTGCTAACCAGTTCGAAAGTTAATAAGGAACATTCGGTCGTAATGACTCGATTCTGTTGGTGAAGCGACACGCCAATGAACTTTTGCTGCGAGAAATCGTTACGTCGTCGGCGAAGCGATGCATTACCGGGAAGGAGCTAGTATAATGCCGAGGCGACGACCGCAGAGGGGTACTGCTCTCCAGCTATGAATGAACCGACAGCGGTGATACGGAAGGGCTCCATGAACGAGTTGACACTCCGAAAGGCACTCCGATCTCCTACCACAACTATTGAATGACTGTCCATCATCAATTAAGGTAATCACGAGCTGGCTGCGTCCAGTGTTATGAGTTTAGTGGCTGCGAGAAGATTTGTGCGACGATCAAGAACTATTACCGCCCTTGCTCAGAGCATTATTAGTTTCATGTTAATAAGGGCTAAGAAGATGAGCAGTAATTATGGGTCCTCTCTTAAGTTAATGTAAATGGCTGGTACAATTAGTTACCAGGAGCTAACGCAAAAAGAGAGTAAATTTCTATTGTATTATGTAGGATATTTGTGATTTTGGGGGAGTGTGCATGCTGTAGTTTATGATTAAAGTGTACTTTTTGTTGAATAAGCAATTAAGCCAATTATATTTTGAATCAGTGTTTTCCTTTAGCACGGAACACGAGTTTGGGTCCTCACTTACTAAATAATTCGAACCCAACTGAAATATTTGATAAGAGAACGAGCAAACCAGGACAACTGAAATGAGGTGAGTGTTATCTACTACACCATCCAGCTATTAATTACCCCTCTTAATTCCCGTTCCTTTAGAATATGTAGTAATATTAAGTGTGATGCCGACTTGCAAATTAAAAGGTCAGAATTTTAAAAAAATTGGTAGCTGTCAATTATGTGGAAAAATGTACGAAGATTCATATGTATGGAAGTAAGGAAAAACCTGAGAATTGAGTGTCAATTTCGTAAGGATAATAGAAGGATTCAAATTTAGTGGACACTATAAGAAAACATTGCAACGATTGCTGAAAAACAAACTTGGCACTTGCCAAAAATTTTCCTCAATATTCAATGTACGTTACCGAATTTTCTAACAATAAAACAATGAGCAACATACAAACGTCTTTTAATTTATCATTCCTTAAAGAACAAACATTATGTTAAAGGCTACTTTAGATATATCAAAAAATAAATATGCGACTTGTTTCTTGTTTCAATTGACATTTGGTGAACAAACTATGACGAGAAATTTTATGGCGTGTTATACACAATTTACTTCTTTACCTACATTGTTGATGTAAATTGTTGAAAAAAACTTATTTCTCGTTATACTTTTTTTTCTACCTACCGTCTGTCGCAAGTATCCACGGCATACCCACGGTATTTGAGCCACATCGTAAGGGACAGTAAAACACTTTTTCTTTTTATAAAATTTTATCTCCATAGGAAAGAGACGTTTCTTTCTGAGAACCATTTTTATGAAGCCAAATAAAAAAGAACAATAATCAAAAAACAAAAACAAAATGGTTCAAGAAAATGGTTCGTGCATCCTAACTCTCCTCTTATGATTAGAAAAAATCACACTCATCCCTTTTTATATTCTTGGTATTTTTATTGAATATCCGTAAAGTTTAACTAACAAGACAAGTCTCAAGCAGGAGAACGAGTGTTGTTGACATCGATATTCTCACATGGCCGACCGGACGGGTAGGAGCGGGCTGTTCTTAAAAAGCAAAGGTGAATGTGAACTCGCTGCCAGTTCCGTCCCCCGCCGCCTCACCGCACTGCTCCACCACGCCGTGCCCGCCACCAGCCATTCGGTTCCATAAACAAACGAAGGATGACGGCGAAGAAGGGGAGAATGATTAATGCGAGACGTGTGAAGAATAACAAGGATAATAATAATAATAATAATAATAATAATAACAACGTGTACTCACCTCCATCTGGCTTATTTCATCAATGCCTTCTTTCAACACTCTGAAATGGTACCGTTGTTTTTGAAAGAAGGTAAAACGTTTTTATTGCCTAAGGGGAAAATTTCAAATGACCCATCCAAGTACAGAACAATAATCAGCCTGCAGACTGTCTACAAAATAATGACTGCTTGTGTAACACGACTAATAAACGCTCATTTAAGTAAGCAGAACATTTTAACTGAAGAACAGAAGGGTTGCAGAAAGGGCATGAAAGAATGCAAGGAGAAACTGGTAGTTGGTTCTGTTTTTCTCAAAAAAACTCATCAGAAAAATAAAAATATTTTCTGTTGTTATATTGACTATGAGAAGACCTTTGATGCGGTACCTCATATGTGGTTAATAGATATCCTTAAGATATATATGATTCATCCTGCTTTGATTAGTTTCTCACAACACATGATGAAACAGTGGAGAAAATGTATTCATATTTATGATGGTAATAGAAATGAAATAAGTTCTGAAATTAAGATACAACGGGGGATTTTTCAGGGCGATTCTTTGACTCCACTTTGGTTTTGCTTGGTATTGAACCCCTTGTCCCGTTTACTGAATCGTACAAACATCGGATATCGCATAGGCAATAACCGAAATGGCTATCGGGTATCCCATTTGTTGTACACGGATGGCTTGAAGCCATATGCTTCATCCTCAATTAAGCTTCAACAATTAATACAATTGGTGGAACAGTATTCAGTGGATAGCAATAAAATATCTGGCTTGGACAAGTGCAGAAAACTTTCTTTTCACATATGTAAAAAATAAAAGTCGACCTGTGTTAATCCTGGACCTCCTTACCAAATTTTATCATGCTTTACATCGTCAACGGCCAGGAGAAAATTGCGACGAACCGGGACCTCCTGCTCTAGTCGCACGTGTGATGTCCACTGCACCACCCGCCTCGACTCCGATGTTTGCCCACAACTTCCACCTAGTCTGTCCCGGTGAACCTGGGTCTCGGAAGTTGTGAATTTAAAATATACATGCGACGCGTAGGTACGCGGAAACCGGATTTAAGTGAAACCAGCAATGGGGTCGCTTGTGGTCACCCCTGAAGCGGGATGCGATATATGCGTGTGTGTGTCTCCCAGCTTATTGGACGTGCCGATATTCTGTTGCTTTTTCTGTTTTGTTTCATGTAGCAGCATATTCTTGAAGCCTCCCTCCGTAGTTTCTTTGTTCAATATTATTATTATTTTATTCTTTAGGATCTCAGTTTTTTCTGCTGGTCGTAGTGAGGTACGGGCTACACCAAGTACACTCACTCTGGATGATCCAAAAATTTTCTGACTATTCTTGATGTGTTGAGTAAAACAGCTTTTTGGAGTTGTACATAAATGGTCTTACACAATTTTAACATGGTAATACTATTGTGGAGGGAGATAGAGATGATTCCTGTAGAGGACATTACTACCGGTACTATGTAAACTCTTTCCATGTTCGATATCCTGTGTATTTCTGCCTTAAGGTCACTGTATTTCTGATATTTTTCCTGAATTGTTTTCTGAAGGTTGTGAGTGTTTAGCACAGCTATATCAGTCAAATAGGTTGTCTTTGTTATATGTTCTTTTAGCACTATGTCTGGTCTGTTTTTATGAATTGTACGGTCCGTAATTATTGACCTATCATATTAATTTGAAGTTTATTGATTTAAATTGAAGTTCGTTGATTCTAAAACGTCAGCCGGCTCATATTTGTAATAAGGTGTGCTATTTTCTATAAGACAATACTTTAAAGCTAATGTTTGGTGAATGAAGTTAGCCATCTGGTTATGGCGATGCAAATAATCAGTTTGAGCCAACATATTACAAACTCCAGTTATATGTTGAATTGTTTGTAAAACAGTTCCACATTTCCTGCACTTATCATTTTCTTTATGGGGATCCTGCATAATATATTTCTTATAGTTGCTAGTGGGAATAACCTGATCCTGGATGGCCATAACAAACCCTTCTGTTTCAGGAAAAAAGCTCCCCTCGCTTGAGACATGCGTTCGACGCTTTCTTGTCGACATTGGGGTTGCTCAGGTCAGGAGGATGTCTTCCGTGTAGTGTCATGCTCTTCCATTCCAAAGTTTTGTCTGCTTCTGTTGAAATTTTTTCATTGTTTAAGTTTCTAGCTTCTAATAGGTTTAATGGAGTGTAATTGTTGTCTGAGCTGCAAATGCTGTTGTGTAGTGTGGATTCCTTCATCCGTTCATGAAAATAAAAACGAAGTTGAGCAATCTGTCTGTTGTGTAGGATTTTTGGAGGACCCTATAATTTGTCCTCTTTTAATTTGCAAAGGATCGGTCGATAATAATAACCCAATTTTTAATAGAAATAAGGGGTANCTATAGTTTGTCCTCTTTTAATTTGCAAAGGATCGGTCGATAATAATAACCCAATTTTTAATAGAAATAAGGGGTATTTTTCGATACTAAACAATTTAAGCTGAATAGCCTCCAATTAATTCTGCGAATTTTTAATTTTAACACACTTAAGTCTAACATATTACACAAATATAGAAGAGACAAAAATTATCCTACAACCTAGGAATTAATTTTGCATTTTTTTTCAAATAAGAAATTAACCGCACGGCATTCCTTAGATAATAAGTTGTATTATTTATTGCAGATAGTAATTTTGTGATAAATGAGTGCAAAATAGAGTTCAAATAAAGCAATAAAGCACATGTAAATATTACAATTATGCAGGTTAAATATCAATTGTTGCACAAAGAGTATGACATATTTTGTATTTCTTACGAGCAAAATAATGTTTTGTTATTTTTTTTTCAAAATACTTACAACTAATGTTTTGCAGTAAATGTTTATAAGAAAATTCACAATATTGTAAAATAAGTAAATAACGAAGATACGGGATATTTTGTGCGGAGTGATTTTGACGAACAATCAATTACAAATCGAGAGAAAACAAAAGAGAGGTAAGACGCGTTTCAGTCACCACTTTTACTATTGTAAACGCCGATAACAAATAACTTGTTTAAACAACTTCACTGTAATTATTTACAGAATGATTTCTGAAAACAAAAAATACACAACTTATTATTTTTAGAAACCGTTAAACAAAACAATAAAAGGGAGGAGAAGAGAGAAGTATCCATCGCTGCTAGTATCGCTGAACGTGCTGCTGCATTATCTAGGTCTGGTGTCAAGAAAGTAAAATCGAAATTACATGGAAATCTAAAAGCTCCTCGATCACTAAAGGATATAATTCGAAATAATGATGTGATACGCAAAAAAATATCAAACCATGTTCGGAAAAACAACACAAAAAAATCTTGACTGCCCGTCATCCACAATTCACCTGCATTAGCATTGGAAAGTGAAATTGAACATGTTTGCAAAAACATAAGGGCGAAAAAAAGTTCTCACCATGGAAAGGAAACGCATTAGAATGCTGGATATCTATGAAAGAGGATAGGGTAATAGATGGCGAAAAGAGAATGCAAAATAGGAAACGAGTTGGATGAGCGTGTATCAGATGGAGTAGAACATCCTCTTCTCACAACAATGTCTGAAATAGACCCCATGCAAATGAATAAATAACGCTTACCAAATTCTCTCAACAAGTAGAGACTGATACTGATGGTGTTTTCGGAAAATCGCTTCGTGATACCGCATGGTATCCCGAGTGGATGAATGTGATTAAAGGGCGAACCGATAATGAATACGGACCGTATATCGATGATAGAGAAATTAATCTCGATAATGCTCTCATGGAACTCAAAGAGGATGGTACATTCGAGTTGACACCAACGGACTCTGTTTTTTGCAGACACATCTTGGAGGAAACGAGTTCATACAGAAATGGCTATTCGCTAACATGTCGTCTCCCATACACCCACCGACAAGTATAAAATTAAGTCTTATTTACACCCACCACCTGCTCTTCATCAAAGAAAGATTTGCAAGAAGGATTCATTTTGAAACAAAGTCTCCGAGCTAGAAGTATCGGCGTGATCCGACTACATTAGTGAAGAGGTTACAGCTTTTACACGGCTCACAATTGGCAGGGCATGGAAGTCACTGCAGGGAAATTATAGAAATAAATTTTATAAATTTATTGTCAAAAAAGCAGTTACAAACTGCGTAAGGCCACGTGTAGGACAATAAATTAATTTACTCTTCGGAAGCAAGCAAGGGACCATCACATCAATTCCGATCAACAGACGGAGGCTCAGGGAAATTTAACGTTTCAGTACGCTTCTAACAATAAAAATAGAAATCATCCTAGACCAATAGAACACATCCTACTGCTCTACCTCCTGAGATGTCTGGACATGGGAGATAATCACCTTACGCTCCAAGTTGTACTACCGAATTAACTCGGGAGAGCATTAAACTAAAGGTTATCCATGTGATGGGGTAGGTGTCACGACGAAGCGCTATGCCATAGCAAGTCTCCAGAAGGCCAGATGACAATCAAATTCTAACAGTAAGAGACTTTTTAATTCTGCCGAAGGAAAGTTTTGGGTATTCAGTTTCTGTATATCTGCCTGGCACAAGTATCAGAAACTAAAATAAAGGTGGTAAAATTGAGGTAAAAGAACGTTTCACAAATTCCATAAAAATTACACGCTCAAGGGAAATCACAGTTTCAGGTCCGTAGACTCAAAATCACTACACGTTTTCAGAGTTCCTGGATCATAAACCTTCAGACTTAACGCAGTCCGAACAAAGCTGTTACTGAACATCCAGGATATTATTTCCTCATTTCAACTTGAAGAAGAAGAAATAATGTTTAGCAAGGACACGTGAGCTCGGAGGAAATGAAGAAGCGAACGTTTCCAAATGGTAGTATGCCACACGAATCGCGTGTATTTCTCCCGATTTCAAAAAGGGTCATTCGGCATTCGTTTTGGCATTCGCCAAAAATATTCCTTAACACTCAGTGTATGTTACTGATGATGGTTGCTATGCAGCCGAAAAAGCTTTCTAATACCAATAATAAAAAAATGAGCAACATAGAAACGACTTTTAATTTATCATGCTTTGATAATGTTGCTAAAGCACCACAATTACCAAGTAAAAAGGGTCATCTTCTCAAGACATCGTCAGTTTCTTCAAGACAAGGATACTGAGAGAATGGAACAATGAATGTTTGGCTGTTGAATGGAATGGAGGTTTTACTGACCCGACTGCGCAAAGGACATTATCTTCTCACTCATCGGTCTGCAAGCTCATCACTTCATTCCCAGCCGTCACAATGATTAATTTTACATTAGCGCTAGTTATGTGCACTTGACAGTCTGCCAGTGTCTTTATTTTATAAGCATTGGAGGATAATTTTTACATCAAGCTAGAGCAGTTGTTGAACGGAAAAAACGTTGCTTCCGGTCGCACGTTTACCATTAACGCTGCCAAAGAAAAGAAGAAGAATAGAAAGCCCTTTACTTCTAAAGTCTGTACCAAGTGAAAGTCCATCCTGCGTGCACTGCGAGAAGAATGAAATGGAAAAGCTATCCAACCAGCAGCAGTGAGTGTCCAGCCGTCCAAGATCTGCCTTAACTATATAAATTTATAGCGGATAAATAAATCTAATTCATATTTTGGATACCGTAGTGGTATACCACTTAATAATCACAAATGAAATAGAAAACATATCTCAAGAATTTAACTTCGGTGCTGCACAATTTAAACTCTTACTTAACACTCATTAACTAAACTTAAGCGATCATCCCACTGGTTGCGCTAATATCAAAATAAAATATCAAGAAACTATTCCTCAATATAATTAATGAGCAATTATGAAACTACAAAAACTATTGTTTCTATGAATAAACATAAATATTACAATTTCCAATGTATTGATATTATAAGCATTATTCCAATGTAATAGTATTATTCCGATATTACCCACAGCAAAAGAAAAGTAATGAGATGTAACAAATGAAGCGAAAGCGCGGAGTTGTCATATGTCAGCTGCGGGGGGTGGCGTAGCGTAGTTCCACCCATTCCAAACTGCATACTGCAACACTCACACATAAGCTACTAAAACCCGTGGAAAAGATAACTTCAGAAATATCGTGTGTCCTATCGGTCAAAGGTCCGATAAAACCCGCTGACCGACACAGGTGGTATCAATTACTGCCGGTTCAGCGATAAGCCCATTTTATTTATGGAAAGTATATTTATCAATATTTTAATGAAATAAAGTAATTTACATGCAAATGGTTGTAATTTAATAAATGCTTCAGTTTTTGACTCATTTTATACAGATAACTTTTACAGTAATCATATGTTATACAACTATTCGACCTTAATGTAATAAGACGAATATTTACTATTAAAATTAGATTCATTCCCACAAACTCGCATCCATCTCTTTTATCGTTTAAATCTGTACGCTTCGAAAAACGTTTTGACGTTCATTTCATAATGTATTAACATTTTAAAAATTTGTTTTCCGTGTAATATTTTCTAGCTCGTTTCTTATAGTTTACCATTGAAAACAGTGAATTATTCTAGGTAGTTAATGATAAAATATAGCATATCTTTGTGACATAAAATAGTAAGAAAAACCATACATTAATAATTTCAAGACTAAAACATAAATTAATAAACAGGAATATTCATTTTAATCAGACCCAACTACATTTGATGTAAGGTAGTAATAAAAAATCATAAGGAATGAAAGTGAGCTCTACTAACACAATACGAAGAAGCGAATTAATGTTAAGGTCAAAGAAGTAATAATTGGCAAAAAATAAGTGAACTGTAAGTTTTTGAGAAGTTTAATTGTGTTCTAGCCAGTTTTGAAAAAAAGTACTCATTAGTTACGCATATGGATCATCTGCGGTTATCTGCGGTTTTTATGGACATAAAAAACTTATGAAGCTTAATTCCCCATAAAAAATTCTACAATGTTTTATGGTAAATTGTAATATTCATCCTGAATTTATTCATTAATTCAGCTCGTTAATAAAGCTCTAAAGCCCCACAAAAATCTCGTTAATTCAAATTAACTTAATTCTAAAATAGAATTCAGTATAGAATACAAAGACAATATTCAACGACTCCTTATTATAAACAATAAAAATCCCAAAGAACACGCCTTACCTTGTAATCCTCGTTGGAAAATGAACACGTGCTGCGTATTTCATTTCAACGTTTACCCCAGTTCACCCTCTTTCCCCGGTAGTGTACGAAGCTACTAATGTGAGCGGCAGCGTCCGAACGTAAGATTCTGCTGACATGAGTAGAACGCCCACGAATTTTAACTGAGAGGAAGAGTCCGTAATCTCACAATGCTGGCATTGGCTTCACAACTTTCACGTGGTCTTTAGGCTCCTCCCTCATTACTTTTCTTTTGGGTGGAGGAGAATATGTATTAGTATTATGTTTACGTGGGTAGGAATCCCTTGAAAGGGCAGTGAAAACACCGTGCCTTGATAGGTGGGCGCCAGAGACGCGCACTTCGATTGCCGGAGAGAAGCAATTTGCGGCCTTGGAGACTTCCATCGTACAACACACGCTTGTGTATTTACGAGGCCTAAGACTATCGTCTCACAAGTATGCCATGAACTCTCCAATGGAATTTATGTAATTCTCAAGTGCTAGTCAATTAACAAACGTGTAAAATGCGAGTGATTCTTCAATCTGGTTAAAACTATGATATTTTTGAGCCGCCACTCGCGTGATTGAATGACACCACGTTTTGCGTGTTAAATGTGGACATCAATCTGACTGGCATAAATTTATCACCGCCTCTGGGTCGTCAAAACCAACCTGAGATGAGAGGAAGATCTGACCCCTGCGTGTACGTGGTTATACAAAGAAATCAAACTGGTATCCTAGTTAACATTAATGACAGCTCTCATAATGACTTATTCAAGTAATGCCTAGCTAAAGGCAACCAAAAGTTATAGAAATGCCATGACCGGACTTTCACTTCAAATTGTTATCGAATGTTTCTATCTTGTCCGAGTTTCTAAGACCTCGATTTAAATCGGAAAAAATTAAGAAAAACCAATTCCTTTCGCGCGGCGGTGAGTCATTTTTGTGAGTCTTGTACAACCCTTAACTAGCTAGCGAACGAGGGGCGGTAGCCGAGCAACATGGCTGAGCTTTGCTTCGTCCGATTTCTAGGTATCTTCAATTAAGACAGAAAAGCAAATGCAAACAATTAATCTTATTCCTCGCGCACTTAAGAAGAAGATAAATCCAGTCAAGTAAAATAGTAAAACTATCTCAGCTAACTACATTTTTCGTGTTCCAGGTTCCTTTCTATAACTTTCAAGAGGAATACAAATAATATGTTAGAACTATAATGTTATTGAAAGTGCTAAACTTTTTGTTTTCATAATAATCATAATATAAGTATCATAATATAAGAGGATATGAAATGTATAACAATTCATTTCAACTTTTTCAATTTTGACAGATATAAGTCAAATAAATTATTAGTACGACAAAAAATTCAACAATTTTTTATATTATTTCATGCGTTGTTTGTTTCCGACTTGTAGTATATCTTGACCGTCAATTTTTTTTGTAGGAAATGCGATTTTATTGTACACCTGAAACATATTGATTAAAAAACATATTTCTTAAAGTATTTTCAAATCTTTCAAAATAATGTTTCAGAATACAAAAAAAGGACCACTTTCGACCGGCGCTTGCTGTCTTATAGTGCCTCATCTTATCGTAAAATGTATCGCCAGGACGGAGAATGAGTCCCCATTCGAGGCCTCATTAACGCTAGGATTGCTGTCACTGTCACTGTCACTGATGCCCCTGCCTGCCTGCCTGACCTCCTTACTGGTACATCATTAATGGTGCATCATCAATTTGAAAAAAGTGAATTACTCTTGGATGTATCGCAGATATTCCTCTATTTTTTAAATCTAAGCAAAAATAATTTAAAAAGATACCAAAACCACATAATTACACACAGCTGAAGCTGCTTATCGTTATAGGAGTAACACCTGCGTAGACCAGTGGTTTCCCACGTATGGAGTGCACCCGTCCATGTGTAAAGGTATGCAAAAATACAACGGAAGAAAGACATTTTACGCTTGTCATTTGAACCAGCTCATATGGCATATGCGTGCAACAATAAAGACATTTAAATATGCTTACAATTGTGGGAGACCCAGATTTTAAGTAACAGTTTTTATCATTTCCCTTGTCACTGGTGTACACAGTTATCCGTATCGTTCGACAACGCACAAATTGCTGGCCACTTGTGATCTAAACCTACAAAATCTATCGGATCATGATGAATTTAACGAATACTAGCAAGGTCGAGCATTCGATATTCCAATGCCACTTTTAATTTCTTTTTTTATTTTAAATCTTGAAATCTTCGCCAATTTTCATAATTTTTATCGATTCTTGACATTTTTAACTAAAATACTCCTACAACAAGAATTTGTTATCAAGTTAAATTTTAGAAAAAATGGTTTCTAATAAACAACTACAATTTACATAAAGTTGTTTATTTTTGCATTCTTTGTTAAGCTTGTAAATATTTTTTTTACTCTATATACATAAATACCATTAATTAAATGTTTTATAATTTTGGTTTCCGCGACCGGCATGATGCGATTCTGGTCCAGTTGGAGCTTACTGTTTTCAGAAGCTTCAATATTATTTTGCCTTGTAAATGAACCAAACAGAGATAGAATACACTTTTGGTAAACTGAAATTGAAGATATTTGGATGATGATACATAGTAGGGCAGGAAACACACGGTAGATACGAAATACATCAACTACCTACATAATTACGTATCACTTTTATGTTAAAGTTCATCTAGTGACTTTGAGCCCCATGAAAAGTTAGATTTAGTTTATTACTTTTGTAATATACTTAGCATATAAAACCGAGAAAAAGTTTGATAGTGGGATTTTATCGAAAGAAAACTTTAGTTTTTTAATTTATTTTCACTTTCTTTTATATGTAGTATATAGAATGAATTGTAAAACTGAAAAATTTCGGTGGCGAGAATATCCATTTTGGAGGTTTCTGATTCCCGAAATGTTGGTTTTAAAATAACGTCCGAATCGATAAAGAAACTTAGTTACTATTTCACGAACTAATTGAGACAGTATCCTATTTTTGTATGTTAAGATTGTTAAATCAAGAGTCTAAAAATCAATTTTGTGGAGACATAAGTTTCAATTTTAAATGTGTGAGAGGGAATGAAAATATTCGGTTCGTTGTCTTAGATGACACACTTTTTCATCAAAGGAGAGGGAAAAATTCTCTTCTGTTCGGTTACATCATCATTTGCGACACAACAACAAATGTTTTAAACTAACTGTTCTTTCTATATATACTATATAAAAATACTATATTTTCATACTATATAAAAATAAAATTTAATTTTGAACTGAAGTTAACATTTATTTTTCAGCATTCGGAAATAAACCAACAATACATACGGTTGGAGGAAATACTGAAAGAAGTTTCTAATGTACTTTGGTACCGAAATATTATTTAGATTTTTTTTTAATACAATGCAAATAGAATTGAGTGAGCATGCATAGTGATTTATTGTTCGCAAGCTTCTCTTTTTTGTTTAACATACGTGCTTTTGTAATTGAATATGACAAATATTTTTAATAGATAGACTATCAATGAGTATTCCAAAATACTCATTTATTGAAAATATTGAAAATTTGCTGTCATGTAAGGTGCAGTAACTCAGTTAGCATAAAATAAATATCTTCTTAAAATATGTGGGTTTTTTATTTAAAATTTCATAGTGGTTCCCCACATCCCCTTGTGCACTATTTAATCTTGAAGAATACTCTCCGTCATGTGATGGAAAAAATGAGAGAAAACAATATCACATTTCAATATTGTCGGTATAGTTTTTTGTCAAAGAGTTTTGG
Organism: Laupala kohalensis; assembly: GCA_002313205.1. Classification (NCBI taxonomy): domain Eukaryota; kingdom Metazoa; phylum Arthropoda; class Insecta; order Orthoptera; family Trigonidiidae; genus Laupala; species Laupala kohalensis. Next base: position 158,086 of record NNCF01126472.1, read on the forward strand.
AAGGATTGGACGGATAGTCTGGAATATTCTGCTCGTGCACTCGGATATCGCACGAAAATGATATCATTAGATATTTCACTTGTCGCAAATACAAAATTGCTGAATATGGAAACTTAACATGTTACGACTTCTTTTCAGAGTTGAGGAGGAGTGGCGCAGTAAACATAAGGAGTGGTCCTCTGGTTGTTTGCGCTGCAGAGAAGCTGGCTGACCCTGACCCAGCGGCGACGCCCACTGGCCTCTCCACTCTCAAGAACACACTCCGAAAAAAATTCTTTTCCGACCGAAACATCATCGAAAGAACATGAATATTTGATTTGAAGGAGGATTTGATGAAACCTTGCGAATTTACTATTTATGGACTACCGACATACTTCCCTAGAAAAAATATCCAGGAAACTAATTATAGAGAATCAGTTCAATTTATCTTTTTTTAGTTTTAAATACAAAGATGGAAAGTATTTCAAACTATAACTTATTCGAGGAATATTGTTTAAATGTATGAGAAAATAGAAATTAATTAAAAGCAAAAGCAAAAGCAAAAGCAAAAAAATTATCTGAAGCGGTGAAAAAGTAACGACTTACACCACGAGAAATTTGATAAAAGTTTTTCAGAGAAGAGAGCATATAAAAGAAAGAAATGCACAGACAGTTTAAAGAAAGGTTACAGGGGTATATAAAAGAAATATAACGTTAATAGTATTCCGGTCATTTAGGATAAGTTAATACTTGTGAGCATCAGGGTACGGAATATTTCACAACCCGGAGAGAAAAACGTCACATCACAGAAAACAGGAATTTTGAGTTGATACTATAGTGAGATGCGCGAAATTCGGTTCTTCAAGCTGGAAAAGTGTTATTTTACTATACGCAAACCCTTCTGTAATGATGCAGAAAAATCGCTTTTCCGCTCGGCAGATTTTCCATTTCATCAATAAATTGCCCATATAAATAAAAATTAAATGCCGTTCGTTTGTCCATTTTTTTAAATGTTCGTCACAGCCAGAATAAATTTTTTAGGGAAAGAAAAATTGGAAAAGTTGCCCAGAAAATTGGAAAATTCGGAAAAAATTGAAAGTGCCTTTTTTATTGGATTTTTGTACGAACTCAAGACCATAACTCACGATTCGAATGATGGATAAGCGTAATTCCCTTTTAGTTTGTTATGGTCCTGGAAGTTATCAGGAAAAATAATCGGGACAATTACAAAGGAAAGTCTGAAAATTCGGACAAACTGCAAAAATCATATCTGACGATAGGAACGACATATTTGGTTAATTCTTCTTTGTTTTGTTGTTTCAGTTTTTCTGTTGAATTGTGATTCTGTTGTAAGTTCATCGCAATAATTTCATGAAATGATTTAGGACTCGTTGTTTTATCTCAAACAAATTTACTGATTTACCCACGAAATATACATTTAATATAGCTTATCACAAATCCACAAAACGATCACAAACAAATTTATTGAAATTAGGACAGGACAACGTTTGTCAGATTGGTGAGTGATTTAATATTCCTTTGTCCAAAATAAGTATTTTTAACTAACATCGTTAGGAAATGAGTGACACATTGTTGTAAATTTATTGTCAAAAAAGCAGTTACAAACTGCATATGACCACGTGGAGGACGAAACTAATTTACTCTCCGGAATCAAGTAAGGGACCATCCCATCAAAGACCCTAAGGCAGAGGCGGATTTAACGTTTCAGCACACTCCTAACATTAAAATTGTATTTCGTGTTATGTCTTTATTCTTGTTTACACGTACTCATTAAATGAAAATTAAGACCGTTAATTCAGAGTTGTATCACTATTCTTGCTTATCTGTGTTCATTAATTCTTAGTTGTGATAATTAATTGTTTTGTTATTTTTCAGATTATGATTACAAGAGCGGAAAAATTAATAAATGCTGTCTTATTATTGTACATTGAATTAACGAATCAGAAGAGAAAAGAAGATGAAGAAAACAATAAGAATAATACCATGAAAATCTTACGAGAAGAATTCCATGATAACCTAAGTGAAAATACCACAGAAAGTGAAAACCTGATTAAACAAATTGAAGTTCGAGAGACAGGCAGTGAGAAAGACTATTGTCAGAAAAACGATTCCCAGAAAGACAATATTAGAAGTGTAATGAAGGGTAGTTCTAAAGATACGAGTTCGACTGATACTGAAATCGCCCATTGTTCATTGTAGGAAAGTTATCAAGTATCTAGAATTGAGCATGAAGTGAGATTAAAGTTACGAAAAATCACAGGAAACATAAAACAGCAAGTCTTTGCTTATGATAGCTCTGCCTCAGCAGAGGACGTTGATGACTCAGAAGTTGACCCTAATTTTGATTGTTCATCAGATTCGTCTACCAGCGACGACAGCTTACATATGAGCTGGTGAGAATCAGAGTGGTGTAAGTCAATGTTTCCTTGATTTGAGATTTCGAAGGTTTTATTAGACACTTTATAAAAAATCCCATTACATTGTAAAACAAAATATACATATTTTATGTACTAAAATTATCCCTCTTTTCTTTAACATGTAAGCTTTATAAAACTAATTTTAAGAAAACGTAGTTGTTCAAAACCATTGCACATACTTTCTCATATGTTTCTCAGTCTGGACTAGAGAGCGGCTTTAAAGTATTCTATTAGGAGAGGGATCATTTTCACATGTTGCTCTATATTTTGATCGTCTTCATTTTAGCCAATTTAAAAAGTTTATTAAAGAAATATTTTACTACTATTTATATAATATACAAATTCTGTTTTTTCGTCTTTTTGGGAGATAAGCAAGATTTATACTCTGTCTCAAAAGATATATTTATTAATAAATGTAAGGATAATTAAGATATTATTAACGCGAGAACAAAGCCAGCAGACCATAAATATTCTTATAAAATTTAATAAACAACCAAAGAGACAATTTTTTTGCAATTTGAAATTTAAAAATTATATTATTAAACACTAATCGTATATATTAATTATTTCAGTTAAATAGGTGATACTGTTTGTTTTATTTACTTCCTGTTATACTTATATATATCGTTAAAGAATTTTGTAAATGTTAAAATATATTGATTAAAATAATACTATTTTTAACAATTGAAACTGCTATAAAGCATTGAATTAAAAAAATCATGATTAATCATACGTACACATATACACGTATTGTGTGTTTGTGCATAATGTTAATGGCGCGTAGTTTTAAGGTTGCCAATGGTGTGAATCCGAAGAGTATGTTTGTAGATGTGTAATTTTAAATGATACTTTGATAAGGAGAACAGAGGATGTCTGCATGTTATGTTTCTCTTGGTATCGTGTAGCTTACACCCACGCGACCTTTACGCACTTGTAACCTCACATCCAGTGACGTTGCATCATTTAGCTGCGCAAGCTTACGTATCAAATGTGTCTACTGCTCCTTTTGTCGGATTTTCTTGTTAAATGGTGCATGCTGTGTGTCATATTTAATATTCGTGCATATTGTTTGATGTGTGAAGATGTTATTTTATATTATTTTTTATTGTTTTAAGAATTAACTTGGTTACTTGTTGTTTTTTTAGGTTATATTTGATAAATCTTTGTTAATTTTCTTTCTCTCTCTCTCTCTCTCTCTCTCTCCCTCTCTCGCTTCATCCAAGTTAAATAATATTCAAGGTTCTTGAAATAGTAAACAATGC